>JACTOM010000929.1:5754051-5909144 GCA_015832385.1 Elymnias hypermnestra
TACTAAAATTTAGAAAGATTAGAATAATATATCAATTGTTAATATACCTAAAGTTAGAAAGTAAATACATTTCTTTGTTAATTATAAAGTATTATATATAAGTTATTACAAAAGAATGGTCTCTGATATCCGCGGATTTAATTTAATTTCAATATATAATTATTAATGATAGGGTCTAATATATATAAAAACACTCTTTTTAATTCCTTTTTTTTATTGTATGTCTATTCTATTTTTGTTCGGTTTTATTCTATTTTTGTTTTGTTTTTGTGATAGTAGTTAAGATTGGATACTAGATTATATTGTGTTAGATAGTAGTTAGATTTTATATTAAGTCTTGGTATTAATATTATAAAAATTAATAACAAGTATGATACTTTGTCCGGGACGGGTTGATGAGGCTGCAGCTGAAAATCGGCGCCATGTGTCATATTTGTGGCACATGGCACAAGCCGAGCTGCTTTGCCTTTTCGGGGCTATGTGGGGTTTGCACGGCCATTAAACAAAGTTGTGCAATTATTATTTTTATTGTTTATTGTCTTAAGTGCATTTAACTCACAGTGCTCTGAATAAAGCTTTCTTTCTTTTCTTTCTTTTTTTCTTTCTTTATTTCGTTGGCTGTGTCCCGCCTGGATAAGTGCCACAGCTTGGGCGGCGACTTCAGGCGAAGTATCCATTGATTATTGATAGAACCTTACCTTAATGGTAAGAATGAGTAATGTTTGTTGCAAAACCAATGAGAAAAATCACACTTTGAAGAATGAAATCCGAGTAAACCAATAAAATCAAGTTTTTTTTAGTTTTCGTTTGTTTGTTAACAACGAACAGGCTCCAAATTGTCTTTTGTTTCTTTAAATTCTGCGTTCGAAATTCAAAAAAAGACTATTGAATGAAATTATGAATGTGCCAGGTTCAAAACTGCATAAAAATTTTTGCTCGACCTAATATAAAATTATAGCTAGGACCAAACGAAGCTGAAAATGCAAGGCGGGCCAATAGATGTGTCCAGAAGTATACGACTAAATATAGTCTTATAAGACATGTTAATGCAACATATGTAGATTGAACCTTTTAAACAAAATAATATAATATTAATAAGGTTCATTGAAATTTAAACCTAAACTTTCGTAATTACTTCTAATAAAAATTGCATGGCAATGACAAAATAAAGGGCGATAAATATATTTTTTTCTTATTTTATGCATTAAGTATTACCTGTTCATTTAATTCCAACAAAAGTCGTAACTCGGCTGGATCCTCTTCGTCAGATATGCCTTCGTCTTTTTCGTTAGGAGCTTCAATAGAAAGTCTGTTGGTAGGAGGCGTTGGCGATAGTTTTCGACCTAGAAAAAACATTGGTTTTGATAAAAAGTTTAGTACATATAACAAAATGTATAAAAACACATAATATTACGATTTAGTACAGTGCAATGACTATGTTATGATTATTTAATGCACATGTTAGTATAAAAATTATTAGATAATAGTGGCTAGTTGAAATCACACAATCCAAATAGTTTATTTACAGTCAGGTCTCAAGCTGAGCTGGAGAAAATGGCTACCTCAGAAAGATACGCCGGCTTGATTGCTTTTCTAAATAAAGACTTAAAGGAAGTCCCTAATAAGGCAAAGCAGGTTAGTAACAACGTCGAAGGGTTGCAGGTCCAATAGAACAGGTGAGTCGTGGAATAGAATAATGGAGATGATATGTTACGAGGGTCGATGCAAGAAGGAAACTTTGATTTGGGTCCAGGAATACACAAAATGAGAATTTGCAATTATAATTTGACGTACTTCTGGCTTTTGTAGCCATTTTCTTCAGCTGTAGAAGTAAGGACTCATTGTCGTCCTCGACTCTTGATGCAGTTTTACGTAAGTTATTTGCCTGAAAATATTCGTTAGTTTATTATTAACTATTGAGATTTTCTATGCTAAAATGAGGGAGGTATTGTTATAATTATATACGTACAGTTTACAGTGACGAAAAAGAACACTAATACATTCTAGTTAAAAATAGCCATATATTACCTACTATAGGCAATCTTGCTGCCAACGGGTTAAATAATGCAAATGGAAACTGTATTTCGTTTGAGGGACCTGCAGTAGACCGGTCAGATGAAAGCGGAGGACTATCAGACTTCTCCCTATATTTTTTACCGCTCGTGCATCCATATGCATCATTATAAGTAAACATACCAAATATTTCAGTTAAAGTGCCCTTTTCACTATATAACTCTTTTGGTTCCACGTTTTTGATTTGAATATTTTTATGACTAGCAGAAATATTATTAGATTGTACGGATGTATTCTGAGTTTTTGTTTTTTCTGTTTGAGTGTAACAATTTGACCAGAGCTTATCTGTTTGATTGTTTTTATTTTTAACATATACAACTTCCGTCTGAGTGTACATATCCATAGACTGTATATGTATTTGTACACATGAATCTAGGGTAATTTTTTTCGTATCAGTCGCTTTTTCATTGTATATTATAGTATCAGTCTGACATCCTTCAGAAAATGTTACAGAATCTTTTTGCGTCTGAGTAGTTTGGTTTATGCCAATAGTTAATATACTTGTATCTAGAGTAGATAAGGTTTTTTCTAAATTACGTTGCATTTCTAACATTTGTTTAATAGATTTATTATCGTCGTCATTGGCAGCAAGATTGACTGTGGAGTGAGGCGGTTGTAGCGTTGGGTCTTTCAGTAGCAGCGGTATCTGTTTGCCTGCGAAGCGTCGTCGATATCGACTAGCCTGTTTGGAGATAACATTAAATACTTCCGGATATGTATATATATAAATCTATTTTGTTCAACAAAGATTTTACGCATCAAAAGTTATCATTGTGAGTAATTTATTTATGGGTGCAATATTTGTGTCAATCATGTTGAGTCAGCGTAGATTTGGCGTATAGCCAACTGGCTGTAATTTTCATCATCTAATAAGTACGATTGATTAGAGATAAAATACTAAAATCTGTGTAAGCGACATGTAATATATGAAGAATTATTATTCAATACAGTTATTATTATGTTCTGAATATGGAAAAAATGAACTAACACTTTTGAATACCTCCCTACCTTTGCATAGAAGCATAGGTATATTTTAGGTTACTTTGTTGAAATGTAAAAGCTTGTGAAATGTTACTATTACATACAGGCACATATCTAAGTGAAAATACCTCTTCTTCAGCGTTTCGTAGCTGTTCTCTTAAATCGGCCTCTCTTTCAAGAGAGTCTTGCAGGTCCCGCAATAACTGAGCAGGATCTTCTTGGCTACCACCTCGAGTCAATGATGATCGCGATACTTTCTAAAAGATAATTATATTTTATTGATGTTAAGTTTATATACGACAAAGAAACAATTCTTAGGTATCAATTTTAAAAGTGGAAAACATATAAATGCATAGAAATGATATTGAGTGATGAACTTTCCTCTACCTCATGTGCATATAATTTAATAAGTTAAGATGCTGAGAGAAATAAAGATCATGCAAATGTACCTCTTACACGAGTAAAAGTTTATCTAAAATTATTTAATAATATGTATCATACTATAAAGTGTGTAATCATCACGATTTTCTTTACTAACTTGGATTTGACACTTACACCATCGCTAAGTGCCTGTTTCTTTACATTAGCAGGTGGAGCTCCGGAAGCTGCAGTGAGTTTGGTATTAGCTTCAGCAAGTTCTTTTTGAAGACGTAATGCTACTTCATTTGCACGCGAAACCTCTTTCTCCAGTTCCTTTATTCGGTTTTCGCGCTGTAATCCGTCCGCGCCACCAACTATCTGTTTTCAGTAATACTTTAATTTAATCATTATTGTAACCTTAAGTAATACTATTTCATTTCTACGGATTTAAAGGGACCGGTAAACAAAAACATATTTTGCATTAAGTGTGATATTCTGAAAACATCCAATAATTTACAATTTTACAAAAAAATTGCCCTTTCAATTGCGTAGGATCAGTACTTATGATAATGACATAAAACGAAATTATCCTCTATTGAGTGGTCATAAAATGCGGAAAGTAGCTTTAGTTTTCTCCCAACTATATATAGATATAATCAATTGTTTTATCTCTTAGTATTCTTCTACAAGGGTTCATCTTCTGATTGTATGACTCCTACGAGTCTGTTTACTACTTATAAAATTCAATAAAATTATTTCAGCTAATTTGTGTACATATATATGATTGAAAGAGTTACTTTAGCATTTGCAATATAACTGAATGTAGATGTATATTTTTAATTTACTATATACAAAAAATACTGGTAATCGGGCCTTATAGTCTAAAATTACAATTGAAATTAATGAAATTACATCTGTCCTCAAATAAACTAGGTAAATACGTGTATTTTAATTGTAAAATATAACACAATTTAAAATGTTAACGTACCTCTAAAAGCTTTTTCTCTTGATCGGCTTTTTCTTGCTCAAGCTGGTCAGCTTTTCGCTCAGTCTTTTTTAACTTAAAAGATAAAACTCTACAATTTTTAATCGTTTGCTCCAATTCTCTTCTTAGTGAAGAATATTCGTCCGCTTGATCTTCCCTAAATTAGAATTTATATTTATAAACATGTTTTTACAAATTTGTAATTGTATAATAGTAAGTAGTTCTCAACGTTACTAACACACCTAAAATTGTCTTGCATCTCCTCAATTTCCTCTTCCAAATCGCGTAATTCCTTTTTCATATCTTCATTTTCATCCATCAGTTCCTCGCATAGAGTTTCTGCGGCAAGTAGCTTAGATCTCAACTGCTCTATCTGTCGCGTTTGGGCTTCCACTGATGGTCGAGACTAGAAAATGAAATATAATTGTATTGTATAATTTAGTACCACAATGTAATATTGTTTATATAGTGTAAATTATTATATATATCATTGCGACTTACATCAAGTTCAACTTCTATCTCTTTGATTTTTAGAGATAAATGTTTCTTTTCATCCTTAAGGTCTTCATTTTGTGCAGTTAGCTCATTTACTTTTTGTTGAAGTTTTAAAACTTCTGATGAACGACCAGTGGAGTATTTGTTTGTTGTATCTATATTTGCTAATCGTCTTAATAGAATATCACTCTTCTCTTTCTCTACTCGCTCACATCTTTTTCTCAAAAGGTCTACTTCTCCTTTCAAGCTTTCAATTTGATCCTAAAATATTAAGTATTCTTATTTGAAATGTCTGTTATTTTTAAAGTTACTTTTATATTAGTCTTCAATATGTTACTATATTACTTATAGTGACGAAATTTCTTTAGTCAGTGATAGTGAGTCAATAGGCGGTGGGATTGAAAGATAAAAATAGCAAAGGCCTTCAATTAATTTAGAAATGGCGCCTGTGAAGCGATAGGCATAGTTTTTTAAACTTACCTGATAATCCTTTATGTTAGGGTCGATAAGTGTTGTTTCAGTATCTGTAGTTACGGTACCGGCCGTGCTGCCCTCGTCATCTGATGCATCGTCATGTCGTGTCGGACCACCACGCAAGGGAGGCTTAGTATTTGAACTGGCGCGACTGTTTTTTACCTGAAAATATCATTCGTATAATAATAAGAAATGATCTTCAAAATTTTATTAGGTTACAGTGCTATGATTAAGATTGTATACTGTAAATCGCTTCATGTTTGAAACGTGTATTATCCATCAGCAGCATCAGGTTTGGGTTCTTTAAATATATATTTGTGTGTCAGTCAATTATAATATACCAAACAAAATATTTTACGTGTATAAGATTGCGCTATCATACATATGTTTCAGCAGATCTTCAAAATATTTTTGTAGTTACTTTGTTTAATGTCATCGCCGTCACTGATTAGATACTCCTTCTCACTTCGACATTCCTTTTAAATCTGAATATCATATAGCGAAAGTCTGTTGTTTCTGTGGCTGTGTAACATACGAATACAGTATCGATTCAAAGTGTTTGTTTGGAACTCCAATTGTATCGTACAAATTGTGCTCAAATTACTATCTTGTATGTGCACATTGTACATAGAACATCCTAGGACAGCTGATTAGTTTATGTAGCTGCAATTTATTTACTCCACGCTCCATTTTTGAGTCTTTCGGAAAAGTAAATAATAGGATTTTTCTCTTAATAATTTCTTACTAATGAAATTCTTCATGGAGTTTACAAATTAGTGGATACACAACTAAATTGTGTATTATCTTATAACGATGTTTTTTGTTTTAGGTGTAATTAATTAAATAATGACACATTTTTTTGTACTACATACACATTTACAAAACTCTCATCTCATGGTATGGCACGATTACACCTTCACGTACCGTGTCGTATTTTATGTATATCTGAATGTGTATTATGTGTGTGCTTACTCACGTAGTAAATGTGTAAATAAGAGAGTATGTATTATATAAATATTCATGAAATCGTACCTGCATTAAAAAACTAACATCGTCCTTTACACTGCTTCTATCATCTTTTAACCGTATTTTGTCTTCTTCTTTACTTCTCGAGGTACTTCGTCTCTCCCTTTCTTTTTCAACGCTAGACTCTTTGTCAAAACTACTCTGGGCTTTCATTAACTGCATCTAGATTAAATCAGTAATTTCCAATGTACACAGTTTTGACATAGCGTGGAAAATAAACCTTGTTAACATGTAGCACAATCGCTAGTACAATTGTGAAGTGCCGAGGTAAAAATAGCGTCTAACCGGTACGAATATAATTTTCTGGCTAATGTGAATATATTTTCAAAGCTGACATATGGATAAACAGGGCATTTCCTTAATTAATTTCTCTGTCTTATAGTTTGCCAAAACTCAAGATTTGATGGCGACCTTTTGGCTATTTTCGGCATCGCAACGGAATTGTACGAGTTGAAAGCAACACAAACAGTTCTATCAAGCTGACCTATTTGAAATCCTTGCAGACAATTTCATAAAATTTTCAGCGTAAACAAATATTGAAATACAATACTTTATTATATAAAACAATTTTAGGATTTACTTATACTATTTCTAAACTTTTGCGCTGTGGACATGTCACTTTGATTGATGTATAAAAATAAAATTAATGTCTAACATTAAGTAATTAATAATATAGTCATAAAGTAATCATTTACAAAATTACAATTGTGTATAAATTTTTGTTAATAATATTTTATAAATAATAAATTAAAAATATAACAGAGACGCGTGTCTAACGAGCGTTATCTATCCGAGCGTTACGGTTCAGTCTCAATCAATATCCACGAAATAAAGTGCACAGCATGCTTAAAAACGTTTTCACTTAAATAATTTGCCAAGTAGGTTAGTTTAAAACGCGAGTGTAGATTGATATCTTCATTAATGACATTTGGCAAATGGTTACCTTTCGCACTCTCTCAGCGAGTGAGTCGTTTTTATTGATTGTAATCACGGCAGTAGACTGGGGAACAGCAGATGGAGGCGGGGAAGGCGATGGCCGTCGAAAAGTCACTGTTTCTGGAAAAACGATTAGTAGATTCACACCAGATCAATATTAATAGATACATGGAAAAGGTTTTTAGACAAAACCTATATTACATTACGAAGAGCCATAACAATGGTAAAAGTTTTACAAAATAAATTAGCTTCACTGTTTGATATATATTTTCTTAGATTAAGATGTTGTTTAGCAATAGTACTATATGGTACTATATTTCACGTCATTATACATAAATTGTTACTAATGAAACGCTTGACGTCTATAACGTACGTTTTCAATTAGGATGGTATTGCATCAATCTCGTCTTTAACCATATTGTTTATCATATTAATCACTAAATGTATTTTAATATTATATATGTAACTAAAATGTAGTTTATTATTACAATAGATGACTTTGATAAAAAAAATGCCAGAAATATTAATGTCATTGTTTTATACATATTGGAATGGGATAACTAATACAGCAGATCACATACAAGTAACTACATACTTATACATAAATATTATTTACAAATAACAATAACAGGAATTAATTGCTTTTAAAACATAGGCTTATAAATATTTAAACATACAAACGCATATATAGCACAAACTACATGGTAAAAAATAAATCCCATTATTATTTACTCAAACTCAGTAACAAGGGTATAAAGGTATAAGGGTAGTAAGGGTAACCAGGGTAAGGGTGGATATATCCAAACATATATAGTATTTAAATAAAATTAAGTCGAGAATTTTACGGTTTGAAATTTGCAATTTTTTACTCTTTTTTTCCATTTATAAAATATGATGTTACTGATGAACTAAAAGAGCTTGATAGACGTCTACGAATCTTCGTTTTTGTCTTTCGTAATTTTTAGCAATTTTTTATTTAAAATGAATATAATATTTTGCCATATAACCGTCTATTTTTACTGTGAAATTTGAATCGACCATTATACTTAACGTCGAAAACGTCTGCATGCTCTGACAAATGATGGTGTAATTATTTATTGAGACGTGCATAATGTGACAAGTTGAAAGATATTTTGAACGAGCTAGCGAACTATAAATAGATTAACAGTATCATTTGGCGGTTTTCCTAATCTTAGTATTGCCTTTTAACCTGTTTTTATTTTCTTCATATATTAATTGCTAGAGTAAATATCAAATCCGTATTGTATAAATTTAACATGTAGGTGTTTATATACAAATACTTCATAATGGAAGGCGGGGACACTATGTGGTTATATACTAGTAAGCGTTGACCTTTTAGTAACAGCTACTCGGGTAATTTAATATTACCTGTATTGTTTTGACCTGTGTCCAAAGAAGGTATAGGTCCAGTATGTCTACGTTTAGGCAATTTGAGGCTAACTGTGACAGCAGTGGAGGTGTCACCTTCGTCTGCCACCAAGTCCGGCGTCGACGTCCACGATGAACTAGTTCTACTGAACCCTATTTACATAAACATTTATTGTAGTATGCGCAGGTACTATTGAAACCATTATCTACAATTCCTAATGACTGGTAGGATGAACAAATTTCCTCATATCTCGAAGCGCTAGATTTAAGTACTTTCACCTGCAAATACTTGTGATCCCATTAATAAAATGTATACCTGTGGAGAGAGCGTCTTTCTTGGATGACTCAGTGCTGAGATTCGTGCTTGAAGCCCAGCCACGTGTCGCCTTTCCGCTGTCTGCGCTTTCATCGTCACGTCCCCTACATTACAATAAACATTAATATAACAATAAAGATACATAGACAGAAATATTTATATAATAGTTAAATATAGACATAGTGCAGTCTCATAAAATTATGTTAAGCACACCGTAGTTATTTTTACGTTTTTAAAAATTAAGTGCAAACACTCGTCCAAACTCATCGGGCGAGTGAAACATTTCCTGCTGACAACAACATGTAATCATGCCGAGGATTATTAATGAAATGCAAATAATATTAGTATCGTAATATAATTACTATCATAAAATTACTCTTTATCAACTGTATCTTAATTATACCTAATACATAAATCAAAGTTATAGCACTTAAAGAATACCATATGATCGTAACGTGAAAGATTAATAGCTTACTTCTAAATATGCATGTACGGATACCTTTAGTGTAATAAATGGATAAGTTAATAATATTTTGGTAATAGGTTAGACGAAACATTGATTACGCAAATGTATGGGTACATTTTTCTGCGAAAAGAACACTTAAAGAACCAGCTGTAGTGAGTCACCGGCTGCTACACGTAATTATATTAGCTCAACCGGGGAAGTACAACCCTTGCACTAAGGAAGGGATTGATGTGGATTCTATTACTTTTACATATATCTAGAGGTAAAAGTAATCACTTAACATTACATTAATTTTATATTGGGGTTCTTAGTATTGGAAGGATTGGTTATTCAATTACTCACTAATTAAGTTAAATACTCAATGAGGTGAAACCGATATATCTCTATATATGCAGGCAACGTAAGTAATAAGTTTTTTTTGCTGCTTGGTACAGACATTTTCAGACAAATGAGAAAGGGAATGAGAAAGGGTTTTAAAAATTTAGGTCTTATTAGATAGACTCTGCTGCTCATTGGAGTAGCATGGTCTATCACATACCCTATAAAAGATCGAAGGATGCTTATCCTTCTAATCGGATAAGTTCCTAATCCCAAAAGGTCAATTATATTAAAGATTCGAACTTTTGACTCTTAACAAGAATCCACGCGTGTATTGGGCAATCACGGATCTGTGTTCCCGCAATATTTATACCATTTATAATTTAGATTTTCACGGAACTTTCAATGGTAGTTAGTTAATGTTGTGGTAATATTACAACGTATATATTCAAGGACATGGGAAGCTTGTTGTCTTCATGCCCATCGAGTAGGAAAACAAGGTAGTGCTGGGTTATGCATCTCTGTAACCATACAGTCACAGTCCAGAACTGTCAAACAGACCAAATTGATTGAATAGAGTGGAGCTATTCACATACCCTAAAATATTTCCCTTACAGATAAAATTGGCCGCCGTCGCGGACATTTTAACAGGAGTATAATTCAAATTATCTCACAAATGTATTTGGATTAAGGAATCAAATCTTTACAACCGTCACAAGCTTAAATGAGAAAGATTTTTACTTTAATCGTAATTAACATTTTGTAAACGGCAAAGAATTTAAGACATTCAAAGCCATTGGGAAGAGAATTACGTCAATCAGACTGTTTCGGAAAAGAATGCAAACAATTGTAGAAAATGTTTAGATCGATTTGGAATAATGCCACGATACTACTACGTTTTATGGTTTTAGACAAAACAGACGCCACGATGTATTCCTAATGTTTATTCAGTGAATAGTTTTATTTAACTCTATACGCTATATCTTCAAAACCAGATAGAATTTGCATTCTGAGGAATTTATAAGGACCATTTGCACTGAAACGTGGTTCTTGAATTTCCATTCCAGTGGAGCTTTGAGCAGTGCCTTTTTGTAGTTCCGGATCCAGTGCGAATATGGGAATGGATATGGTATTTCGTGGCAGTTTACAGCGCGATAGGAGTTACTGTTAAATTGCATATCAAACGCAAACAATTTTTAAGATCCCGTAATGTAAATTCTAGTCAAAAAACATCATTTTCATTTTTGCCTTTTTTAGTGCAACCGGTATTGGAACACATCGGTTGGTTGGTGTTTATAAGTGATTTTTTTTTGAACAGTTATTATGTTGCTGATTATATTTGTTTTTGGAATTTGTATGAATTAGTGTGAGAGATTCAAAAGCACTAACTACTTATATAACAAAGCCAATTGATGTTTAGTAATAATTGGTTTTAAAGTATATAAATCTGTTTAGGACTTATTACAGCTCAATCTGATACTACTTTTGCGCTTTAAACGAATCCTAGTCTTCATAACACTAGGTGTCATTTCTTGTAAACTTTATTTCTATAAGAAAATGGTTGATTACAAGCACATATATTGTATACAGAATCGCCCTGGTCTAGGGCGTTATAGGATTTTATATGGTAAAAATGGTATGGTATAAAACTTTTATTTGAACATTGTTTTAAATGGAATTATTCGTAATAAGTCATTTATAGGAATCGTGAGTATATTAAAATATCTTCTCCGACTACTTTTTATAGTAAATAATATTGATCTTGTTGCATTAAAAGCGATTCATTATTTCAAATTACAATTTTTCGGTCTCCCCTTCACATAAAATCCATCCTTATTGAAGATTAGCACGAATAATAGGCCAGGCAAAATTTTACACTGTTGCTGCCTATAGTTGTTTTGAAAATGTTAGTTATCTTCTTATATATATTGTGGAACTAACCGTGATGATGGCGAGTTCCATGTGGAGAGGCTCGGTGTGGATGAAGTAAAATCAGCCTCCTTTTTACGACCGCCGTGTTCTTTGTAATCGCGGAAGCAACGTTTGCACCGCGTGGGCCATCGTACCTGAGGGTGGAAACCCAGCGGGCACAACGGGTCACCCTTCGCTAAAGGATACATATGATGCATTTTCGCAGTATTACACTCAATCTAACAAATGCACCTTACAAATGTCAACAAATTTCCGCCTAAATGCCAAAATTCCACTGTCGTTCACATTTGCTATCAATCAAACACCACATTCGATGAAAGCCAAATCGTTTGCGCTCAATACACATCGCTAATATTATTTATGGAATGAGTTTTACGATTCTATTTTATAATAATAATTCATGTAAGTAACGCGACCGAGGCGCTCGTAAGTCTGCACCGCACACCGGCCATAAAAATATCTCGCTCGATTCGTACCGGGCGACCTAAATCGGCAGCTCTGAACTGGGCGTCAAGAATCCATGTGCAAATCGACGCATAATATTGAATAGTGCAATGGGTTATCTAATGTTAGAAAGATATATTCGCGTGCGTATGCTCGTCAAACTGTAAGGGGGTTATGGAGGGCGGGTGCGATGGTAGGCAGCGCGGCGCAAGCGGCAGTCGTGCCGGCGCTCAAGGAACTGGCCAAAGCGCGGGCATATTGCCAAGCTTCGCCCGCTGCGCCACTCATCTATTACACCACGAGCACTTTGTCTCACACTCACACACACTCCCGTTCTCACTCTCATTAAAAATAAACCTATCCCGCCAACAAATTGCGTCAAGAGTCTTAGTCAAGACTCTTATCGGCCTATCAGAGCCACCGCTTATACTGTTGTCTTTCAACGCAATAAACTAGAATAGATTTGAATAGTTCCTAAAGATATTCGATTAACGTCAGAGAATGTTTCCTCCTTGGTGAAAAGTTGATACGTCACGACCTTATGAATGACTGGTCGGCGACGATGAAATGGGAAATGGAAAATTTTGTTGTTATTACATTCTTTGAGATACTATCGCCTACAACTATTTGGTTGGGTGATTTTCGTAATATTTACATTACATTGCTGCCAAGTAATACATCAGCATTGTTTCTTTTGATATAACGAAATATCACAGCGTTCATTTTTAATTATAGTTTATCACAGTATTCCTCCTTTCTTGCAAAAGTGAAGAACCACATTTCGCCCAACTTTGTTTAACCTTAAACTTGCTTACCCATGCAGTAAAACTGTGGTTAATTCTAGAAACAACTGTTGTAATATAACTTCTGGACTAGCTTCACTAGAGCAATAGTGTGATTGATCACTTCATAGACGAGGCACTGGAATCGTTTTCGGTAGGGCAAATTTGGTTAATTGTATTTTCTGTGAGAGTCTGGACTGGTTGGAGCCTTCGACCGTGGCTAGCTACCACCCTTTCAGCAAAATGGTGCCGCCAAGCAAAAAATTGCGTTTCGGTACGATGCTGTGTTGAAAACATTAAGTAAAGCCGTCGGTCCTGCGCCCGATCTCTCTCCGATCGTGTCGGATTCCCGCCTCATTCGACCATGAGAGTGAATGAAAAGAGAGTCCACTTGTGCACTGTGATCAAACCTAATGGTAAGTGATGATACAGTCTAAGATGGAAGCGCGCTAATCTGGATAAGAGGCGATATACCCCTTATGGTTTCTACACAGTATCGTACCGGGACACAAACCTATTTGTGTTGCCGGTCTTTGCTGATAGGGTGGTATATAGCACAGCCATGCCTCCCACCAGACCAGTCTCAGACAAATTAGAAAATATAATTTTCTAAATTTGCTAAATTCTACCGGGGATCGAACCCGAGGCCTCTGCTAGCAAGGCGAGTACTCGTACCACTGCGCCAGCAAAACCGTCAAACAATGCCTGCCAATACACAGTGTAACAGCGTGGTGGGTCTATGCTCTAAAAACCCTCTCTCATATGAGTGAGGAGGTCTGTGCTCAGCAGTGTGTCGTTAATGGGCTGCTACTTACCTTTACCTAGTTACCTCTTACCAAATTATCACGCTTCCATCTTAGTATCATTAGTTATCAACAGGTGAGCTATAAAAGTCAGCTATATAAAAAATATTTCAAAAACCTCACTAGCTTACTGCTTCGAGTAAAGGCATCGCTAGCAAAGGTCCTGGGCTTGATTTCTGGCTAATCAAATGTACGGAATGGTATTTTCTAATTAGTTTTGGTTTGGACTGGTGGAAGGCTTTGACGTAGCTAATTATCACCCCTATACACGTGAAAATTAATTGCGTTCCGATGTATAGAAGTCATTAAGTCGTAGAACTCCTTTTTATAGAAGTGCTATCAGTCAAGCATAAACCTGTCACCAAAAAATGAAACATTAATAATCTTGAAGACCGAAACTCTTAAATAAGATAGTGTAGAAGTGATAAGGACATAAGGCCCGACTGTATTATCATTTATCACCAAGAGACCTTCAGAGCATAAACCAATAGAGAGAAACCTTAACAAAGCTGAAAAAAAGACCATTAAATAAAACAATGCACTAACACAAGGAGTATTTAAAATTTATTACCAATATTTAACAAATAGATATTGTCATATTAGTATTGTCATATTTTAATTGTTATATATTTTAATTTTTAAAGTTATAAATTCGATTTATTTTATTATGTCTTTCATTTTTGCAAGTATGCTTTTATATTGTAACATTAATTTATAAAAAGTAACTTAATTTTATAATGATAGGCATTAATATATTATCCACGTTAGCAGAAGTCACCTTCGTTGAGAGGCTCGTCTTCCTTCTTGTCATAGACCAGGGTTTTATATATAACTTCTTCAAAATGGAGTGCGTTCAAGCCTTTGGGTTCAGCGACTTTAATTTTTACATCTCCTGGATACAATATTTCCCCTTTATTTTTTGTGCTGCCCATTACCAGGGATTTTTGTAACTTGTCGATACAGGGGATTTCTAAAACGGTAAGATATAATTAGAACACTCAAATCAAGCATTTAGGAAGCTCAAACGAACGAAGTTACATAGGGCATATATCATCGTTATACGCCAATGAATAATTGCTAGAGAAATTTGGCACAAAAATTGATAAAAAAAAATCTCGTGTGCAATTAACACGTAAGGTAAGTGGCAGCCCATAACCATCCCGTCGGGCACAGGCTTCTACACTCATACGAGAGAAGGTTTTTAGAGCATAGACCCACCACGCTGCTCCACTGCGGATTGGCAGGCATAGCAGGCACAAAAGTGCACTCTCTATTCCTTCACTCTCATAGGCCGATGTGACTGAAATCCGACACGGCCGGAGAGAGATCAGGCGCAGGACCGACGGCTAAACGTGCTCTCCGAGGTACGGGGCTGGATCACACCGCCAACTTCCCAACATCGGACAAATATTGAGAAAACCTTAATAAAAAACTTAATATTGATGTGTGAATTGACCCGGAACTCGAACCCAGGATCTCATGTCTGTAGTCAAACATGCTAACCACTAATCCAATGAGGAAATTCACAAAAGGAAATCCTTCAAAACTTTTGACTTCAAGATAATGAGACGAATGTAAAACTTCAAGAATAGGATAATTGTAGGTTTTAGCAATGATTTCATTTTAACTCCCACTATGCCTTGGCAAAGACGAGTGGAGGTAGTACGATGCAGAGTACAAAAAGAACCAAGACCATAAGAAACACTGTATAATGCTTCCTATTTTATTTTCTCCTGCGTTCAATCTTTTTAATGTCCTCTTTCGTTTTATCAACTTTCAAACAACGATGCTAAAGAAGTTTTCACTTCAACAACTTCTTTTCATCTACGTCCGACATATAATTTGAAACTATCAACCGATATGCTCCAAAACGGTTTTCTTAGAACGGTATTAATGGTGAATAAGTGATGAGTTTAGTGGTCTAAGCCTGGGGTCCGCAACCATGGTAAAAAGTGTATGGATTAATACGTTTAAAAATCCCAGGATATGTTTTATCTACACAAATTGTATTTATTAGATGATATATGGCCCACAATATCCTATAAATATTTGTGATTTTCCTATAAGAACAGGTTGCCGTTCCGTCGTGTAAACCATCTCGTTTAAACCACTGAACTCACTCGCTCTCTCTAAAGATATCTGAAACATTAAACTATTTATAGCAAACTGACTCCTCGCGCAATATAGTGAGTACGTATATCCCCATATTTCCACGAGATCGGAAACTATGCGATGAATACTGCGCGAAACAGCTTGTTTTAAATACGTGCGTATTAGGATCCGTTCACATAGACCAGCTCAGACAGAAGAACAAATTTCGATTGAGATTGAAATACAGTTTTGTATGGTTGAAATAAGGTTTATTTTCACATTTCACCTCTTTTGTTATTGAGAATGCCCGAACAAAAGAGGTGAAATGTAAAAAGAAACCTTATTTCAACTGTCCAACACTCTATTTTAATCGCAATCAAAATCTGCTCTTCTCTCCGAAGCGGTCTGTGTGAACGGACACTTAGGGTCACATTCAAAAATCTTTAAGGCGAATTCATAAAAGGTTAAATAAGGTACGATTCAATCATTGTTAATTTTGTATGCCTCATAAAAACAATGTAAATTTAGTATATTTCTCAGTAATGTCATATTGTGTCTGTTTCTTCTCGCTAATTTAAGAAATCGTGGAAAGTTTTGTTGATTTAATGTAAAATAAAACCAGGACAATAAAAACATACCTGATGTTACGACTTTCTTTATCGGAGTTCCCAGCGACGCTTCAATTACGCGTACATCTCTAACTAGTTGCTGGAATTCAGTCGGTGTAAGTGAACACACATGATCAGTGCCCTTCATACTCTTATCCAATGTTATGTGTTTCTCTAATACCTACGAAGAAGAATAAAAATGTATATAAACACGTGCCGAAACGAATTCCTTAAATATGGCCAACATTACCCATTTGCAACAATCGTGACGTTATTAAAAACAGCTTATTTTAAAGGAGCTGTGAAAAGTACAAAATGTTTAAATCAATGATACATTATGATGTCACAGCTTCATTTATGTCGAAAGGTATTTGAGTTATTACCGAAAAGAATAAACTATTATGGATTTTGCGTGTCCATAACAAAAAATTTGCATTTGGTGATTATTCATGAAGTCCTATTCCAATGTATCCGTAATTACATTAAATATGTATTATCGATATTTTAATTTATGAGTAAACAATTAAAAATGCCAAGCAATTGTGCTTTAATCTAATGTATACTAATAATGTATTTCATTAGTCTAGCGATAAGACCTGAGATGCCCTTCGTCCAGTAGCATGAATAATAATAATGAAAAGTAGAACTACGTAACAATTTCTAAAAATTTTAGGAATTCTGAACTAAATAATATAAAAATATATATAAAGTGACTGGCATTCTGACTATTTAACCATTGTACATATAACAAAATATTTTGTATAGTAATGAAAATCAAAAGAAATATAATTTTCACATGTAAAATACAGGAGCGAAAAAAGCTATGATCGAGACCTCTTGAGATTAGCAAAAACGTGTAGTATTAAGTCTTTTAATGGTAATGGGATTTCCTCTTACAATAAAATCCCAAAGCCAGTAACAGGAATCCATGTCATCCAGTATGTGTCAGAGTGCTGGGCCACCAAAGGGGGAATGAAAGGAAATTGCATGCAGCGGAGATGCGAATGTTGAGATGGATGTATGGAGTGATAAAATTAAATAAGATTAGGAATGAGTATACTAGAGGAAGTGTGAAAGTAGCACCAGTGACCGAGAAGTTAAGGAGTGGAAGGCTATCCTGGTATGGGCATGTCACGAGAAGAGAGGATAGCCATGTATGCAAGGGGGCCCTATATATGATGGTAAGCAGCAGGGCCGAGAGAGGGCGACTAAAAAAGTGTGGATGAACTGTGCGAAAGATGATATGTGTGAATGTAGAAATGGCAGCAGATGGTGGAATAAAACAAATATTATAATTACTATGAGTTGTTTATGTATGTCTTTAGTCTTTTTTCTTTTGTTAAATGGTTAATTGTACTCAATAAGATAAAATGTTATATATAAATTGAAATTAATTTATAATATAAACTGCATATAACGTTCACAAGTGTATTTGTAGCCTAAATTATAAATTTTTTGGATATTATTTTTATATTATTGCGTGCATACAAATTACTCATGCCAGAAGTGAAACTTCTTTGGCAAATAAATTTTTAAGTCTTTTGTATATTTATACAAATCCAAAACTTTAGATTTCCGATACTTAGAAGGAGGGGAAAAGGAGGATATGTTAGGAATTTAATTGTCATTAAAGTATTAAAATTGTCGTAAATAATTTATTTTTATTATTCTATATTTTATGAAAAATAGTATATTAAATTATTAAATGACGAGTGGCAAATTAAAATGCCACATGTTATTTGTAAATATTAAAACTACCTTACATTCAAACGAATTAGCATAAAAATCGGTGCATTCCTAGTGATGCTAATTACGCGTTTCATCCGTAACTAGTAATGTTACCCTCACAGAAGTTTCACTTTAAAAAGAATAGTGTGTGACTGACGAATTTATTTGAGATTCTCGCTTCGACAGTAGCCTAAAGTATGAACCCCATATTATACTTCATTATAATAATTCTGTATTTTATATATAATTTCACTGGTAAACATTGAACAAATAATATAAGTTGTCTTTACATTGTTATAACAAAGTATTCACAGGTCACTGTTATTATTATTTTTTTTTAATTTTTCATGATTAGATAAAAGATCATTACTAAGTTTCATCAGTATAAATATATAACAAGCACAACTGACAATATAAATGATTATTAAGAAGAAGAATAAACACTGTTACATTGAAATATGCTTTATTTAAACAACCGTGGGTTTTTATTTTATTTATTTGTTAGTAAACAGCATGGTTTGCGTAACGAAATAGATGTCTCTCCCTTTATAGGTGCATTTGTTTTATTATATTTTAGTAATTCTATATAATGGCTTTTCCAGCTTCTTCGTATCAAATTGTTAAGAGAAACGCTATTACATTTTTAATTTCTATAAGAAATAGTATCGATATCTTAATCATATTATTTCGTAATATAATACTAATATAAAATAATATAAAATTAGTAATCTGTAGTCGTAAGTTTTTGATTTCTTTCTAAACTATTTCAGTATACCTTGCCAAGGTTATTTATATTTACGAATGTTAAATGTTCTAACATCTAAAATAAATATTGTATAACAAACTAGTACACAGATTTATTCGTGCAACATTTCTTATTTTCTGTAACATGAAAATGTTTCATCTAAAAATATTTTAAACAAAAAAAGTAAGCTAAAAAATATGTAATTTATCTACGAAGCCACATGTTTGTTATATGAACGTGGAAATAATAATAAAAATTTTAATTGTTTTCCGCTTTTTAGGAATGTCAATAAATCCATCTTATAGTGCGAAAATAAGATTAAAATAGATATTATTTGATAGATCGTGTCTAAATTTAAAACCGATGAAATCTTAATCTGTTTTCAAGTTTGGTTTTTCAATTAAAAATGTATCTTTGTAAATTCATTTTTAAATCTGTTACACCTGATCTAAATTTCATTATTAATTAATAATTGTTTTAAGAGTAATGACGAATTTGCATCTTGGCAAAAAAAAAACCTAAAATCCTTTTTATTTAAACGCGTTGGAATCGCGTTGACGTTGAGACGAACGCCATTTCAATTTTATTTCCTAGATTACGATTGTATAGATTACCCAGCTAGTTTTAACTAGCTTTAGCCAGATATCATATTTGCAACACTTGTGTTAACAAACGGAAAATAAACAGCGCACGAAATACTATAACATACAAAATAACCATATGTTCCCTGGTGACTCACTCTATTTAAAGTGACAATAAATTTCAATATTTAAGGGTTAATACTGTTGCCCAAAGAAAAAACAGTTCTATGTATGTATTTTTTGATTTAAATAGCATGTTTATTCAAATAAATTTAAACTAACTATTGGCTGTATCAAATTACACCTCTACTAAAAATGCACCTTGTGTCTTGTTTTTTTCTACTTATAGACGAAACTTAATCCAAATCTGTATTGAATACTAAAAATAAAGTGTCTGTTGGATATGGTAAAATTACACTTCTACGTATTTTAGAAATAGATTTGCGCCGATTTTGATGAAATTTCGGCAGATTTTTTTGGGAAACACAATGGAAATTAGTCTTTGTGACAGGCAAATATTTGTGAGTTTTGGCAGCGGTTTGGTTATAAAAAAACGTTTAATAAAAACTTTAGGGTCTCGCTATCATGATGGTGGTACAAACTTCACTGGCTGAGGTTCCGGGTTTTATTCCAGGAATGGAAACTTTTGGGAAACTGTAATTTCTGTTTTCGAAAGTCGCCAGGTACCAGCAAAAACGTGCCGCAAAGCAAAACAATTCTTTCCAGAACAATACCATATAAAAACTTCTAAGAATTTAGTACCTATTATTCTCAGGCCATCACTAGTTGCTATCGGGTGAAATCTGAGCTAAGCACTAGCCTGTCAGCAATATAAAAAAATCTTAGTACCTTAGCACCTAATGCGACTGCTCCCAAGGCCACTGCAGTCCCGACTTCTTGTCCAGAGTACCCAACAGGTATATCAAACGTATTCTTATAATCTTGTAGTACAGTTAGATTACAGTCTTCAAATGGCACGGGATAAGCGGATATACAATGCAACAAACAGAACTGTTTGTGCTGAGCTGATATGATATCGTAAATGGTCTTGACCGCTTTTTTATCGACCATGCCAGTTGATATGATGAGAGGAACTTTCTTTGATGCGGCGTACTTTAGAAATAGAAGGTTATTTGAATCACCAGAACCTATTTTGATAAATGGAACTTTAATATTGACCAGAAAGTCGAATGATACCTGAAATTAAAATGTTTATATCAACATATAAACACGAATTCCAGCTTGGACAAAACAAGTAAGGTAAAGAACTTAAGATAAAAAAATATCACGCCAAACTTCGCGAGCAAAACGAAAACTTTTTAAAAGTATAGTGCTGTAATTTTTTGCAAAAACATTATTGATTTATTATAATATAAAAACTGTATAAACATCAAAGGGTCATCCACAAAAAGTTGAAAATATGTGAATTTAAAATAATACCCCTTTTTTTATAAAGTAACTTTCTGTTTTTCACTTTACAATGACCTTGTGTCGCTAGCAGATGTCCTAATTTCGATACATTAGAAAACTGTATTTCCTAATATACCTAGTTCTGGACTAGTGGAAAGTTTCGGCCGTGGCTAAATACTATCCTACCATCAAAGAGGTGCTGCCGAGCAATAATTTGCGTTCCAGTACGATGTTGGGGAAAAACCGCTGTACCATCTTAAACTGTATCAATATTTACATGTGAAATTAGAGACAAATGCTAACTTGCCAGCATAGCAGAACCCATATGTCAATAATTTAAAAAAACGCATATATAATAAATCACGCGTTTAAATCATTACCTTTTGACCTACTAATTACCTTTTTCATTAATTAAAATTCCAATTGGGTTATTAGTGTTATATTAGAAAAACAACATACCATATCCATTGCCGAGGCAGTGAAGAGAATTCCCACCTCATTGGCATATTTAAATAGTTCTCTATACTGATTTTCAGAAAATTCCAAATGTCTTTTATGTTCGCCATAAGTTTTACCCCAGGAATTAGCGTTGTCATAGGCCTTGTCTAAATATTTCTTTGTGAATTTTTCTTTAAGGCATGTTTTTTGAAATTTAACGCAACTAGCGCCAGCATCCTGAAAAGATTGCAAAAATATGAATATATGATTATTTTATTGTTGTTAAGCTATTCTGTTTTGTTGTCGTGTTCTCCAATAAGGAATATCTTTCTTATCTTAAGTTTTGATATTTTCAGATTTGTGAACGTAAGAACGACTGAAAAAGCATTAAGAAATCGTACCATTATCATGTTTAAAGTTAAATACTGTGCATTTGTTGGTCAAGCGTTTTTTTAATATGTATTTCTTACAAATTTTCGGTACACAAAGAAAAGGTTAATTCTGTTTAAAAGGCCTTTTAGTGGCAATTAGTTAATCTAATATATAAGGTAGGCTAAAAAAAGGCTAGTTCTTATATCGTGACCAAAAAGACCCACCACTAAAAGTTGCGAAAAACTGTTTGAATTATGATCACAGTAAAATAGATTTGAACTCTTCTCCTCACTACTAAGAGATACTACAATCACGCGTACAAAAGATCCACAAAGGTCGAAATGCATCCACTGACTCAATGGGCTCATCGCGACATAAAAATAAGAGTCAATAATATTCAAAATACCAATTTATTGACGATTGACGATTCATGGTAATTAATATTTACTCAAATAACACGTACAGTTTTAGTCTTATCAAAAACTGCATCATCACTGTTATTTTACAATGTGTATTGAATGAAGCGTAACTATATTTAAATTGGAAAACCAACTTATCGTGACATGCATTCCGATGTTTGTTTATTTCATTGGGAACGTTTCTGGAAAAATATGAAGGCAATGGAAAGATAATTAATTAATATGCTTAAGTGTCGTTAGTTATGTTCAATAACAAATAATATTAATGAACTCAATAGATTAGGTAATCCTCGGCACGAGTGTTGTTAAGTTTATTTACAAGATAGATAAGTATGTATATTTGCATACTTGAGTTTATATTTTGTTAGTATATTAAATTTATGTAATCTCAAATATAACAATAAAGTTACAATGGTTTTGGAACAATGAAATTTGACGTCGGAGTTAAGTGAACGTTTGTCGAGGCATTCACCGCACTACGTCACCTGTGATTGTTTTGTTTCCTACTAACAACAAAGCCTCTTAACCTTAAAAACGTTTTCTTATAAAATATTTGATCAGTACTAACCTTAGCTGCTTTGATCAACTTTTTTGCTATTTCAATGTCACCTTGATGATTTTGACCAACCTCCGCGATAATAAAGCAGGGATTGTTGCCGCCGACTTTAATTTCTTCTGTTATCTTGACTTCAATCATTTTGAACACTGTTAGTGTGCCATAGGAACAAAACAGACCGTAATCAGTGCTCGGCGCGAAGTGATATGTTAAACTTTTATAGGGAAAGGTTTATCGACCTCTCTTTCAAGATCGGACCGTGTAAATAAGGTCAATTTAATATAAAAGCGAGTTACTCGGTACGCGCCCGCCGAGCTTGTGTCCGCGTTCGGCTAGTACCTACCCGCCTCGCATGATAATTATTGATAAAAAACCTGTATGTTGGGTAGCGACACTCGTGTTCAATGGCACAAGTCTCGCTGCTAGATAAATAAAACAAGATATAGGGAACATAAACATCATTTATTACACGTATTTACATAAATATTGCATATTTATAGTAATTACTAGTGCTCTTTGTTTACAGTTTTTATGTACACGCGGCCATTTTAACGATATCTTTATAATCCTTGAGTTTGTCCCCGATAGCTCTGTTTACTCTGGATTCTGTAGGTTTTGATAGGAAGTTGGATATGAAGCGGCCCGCTTCGATGAGCTTTACAAGGTCAACGTTTGTATTAACTCCAAGGCCATAGAGAAAGTACACAAGGTCTTCTGTTGCGAGATTCCCACTCGCGCCCCGTGCGTATGGACAACCGCCTAGTCCAGATATAGACGAATCTACAGTCCTTATTCCAAACTGCAAAAACAAGCAAAAGTTAAAAATATCACAATGACGTCAACAACTAGCATATGGGTCTGTTTACATATCTCGAGAGATATCTTACAATACGTTAATAACAAATGTCGAAATGTGTCTTTGTTGTTTTATACATAACAGTGAGATAAGTGTAGCAATATATTTTTATCGCTTCTACAAATACCGTAATCTGAACAATAGCTTGTAAGAATTTGTATAAATAATACGATAAAAGGAATTCTAGAATTAATGCAGAAAGCGGCATTGATATTTCAATATATTGCGACTGCTAATTATTTTAATGCAAATGTGATTGCATAGTAGGGAAAACTTACGATCTTACAAAAAAAAAATTACTTAATTGGTATGTACAAAGTTTTTGAAACAACTGTAAAATATGGTCTGTCGTTTTTAAGATAGTTATTATTTGATATAATTATGTCATTGTGAATAAATAGGTCTATTTAGATCAAAGTGGCCACTACAGTATTTTCATTTCTCTTTGAATTTACAAAAATTTTAAATTTAGATTTATACAATGATGACTTTGCTTTGGAAAGTTAAGGTTTTCGATTACTTTAAATTGTTTTATGGTTTCGTGTGTGTATTATAAATCTATTTAAATAGGAAAATAATTGCTGACGGAGTATAATGTGTTTTTAATAACAATAGTCCCATTTTTTCGTACATTCATTTCTATGTTCTAATTTCAGAACAATACCACATTTGGTTCGTAATCTTAATTTATAAAACACCAAACAGTTAAAAGTATATAATATGCTCAACTAGATGACTATATACGAACACATAGCTAACAAAGTTTGGTGCTTTCACCCACAGTGCTGCTCGATTACATAAATACTTTTAACATATCCCAGAAATACTTTCAGAAAATGCAGTTTTTTTCAGGATATATTCGTTTTACAAGGACGAAATTATTAATCAAACTTAAATGTGCCAACTTAGAAATCGATAGGGCGGCAGTTTTTGCTACAAACCACGTGTGTTACCACTTAGCAATTATTTCTCACGTTGAGTATTAATTTAGATATCTAGACACTTTCAAAAATTCAGATAATCTGATTCAAAATGATTTTGCTAGGGAATTAGAACGATGTTTTATTCACAATGCGGTGAAAGCATCGTTAAAACGTCTATCATGATTACAAAACTTTTACTGTTTAAACATGGATATAACAGAGATACTATATGTTCAAAATAACACAGAAAAATAAAATGGCCAAAAGAAGGCCATGTCCTTCAGCATAATGTACTAGGATAATTAAATCTAAGTGGGTTGGTATGAGCACGATAAAAGAAACAAAAAAATCTGATATTTGTTGTCGTAAAATGAATTAACTTCTTAAATTATTTATCATTACAAAAATATAGGAATGAAAGCCATTGCAAATATTATCATCATCATAAACATGGGCATTTCGGTGCGAAGTTATTTAGAAACCATATTACGGTAAATTAAGTCTTACCAGATCAGCTGTAATTTTAAGACTGCATCATCAAAATTACAATGTCAAATGCATTACGTCATTGTTTTTAATAAAATTTTATTACCATTTTTAGAGCTGTGCTAAGTATGTGTGAAACATTACCTCTAGTCCAGCAAGCAAATTTGATAATCCTTGCCCATATGTATCATGAAAGTGCAATGCCAATTTATCAGGAGTAGTCACAGTAAGCACTTCTTTCATTAACTTTTTCACCGAGCCAGCAGTGCCAACGCCAATAGTATCACCTAATGACACTTCATAACAGCCCATTGAGAAAAGATCTTCGGTGATCTACATTACAAAATAAGATTAATAAAAAGTTCAACTGCAGTCTATTTGCATCATACTGCTGGCCACATGCCTCCTCACTCATAGAAGAGAGAGGGTTGTTAGAACATAAACCCACAGCAGGGTACACATACCCCATATTCCCAGGATTTGCAGGTTTCCTCACAATGACACAATGGATTGGAAAAAATTAGTTAGCAGAGGAAGTTAGATGTGTTAGTCTAGGATTTGCAGGTAAAAGTGACTTTATGATCCCATAAAATGTCATTATGCCACTGGCAAAATTATACAATTTGTTTAATTATGAAAAATCAATTTTATACATTCACCTCAATAGCATTAATTAAGGTTTAATAATAGTAATAATTATATAAAAGTTACTGCCACATTGGTCTAATGGTTAGCATGTTCGACACAGACATGAGGTCCTGGGTTTGAGTTCCGGATCAGGAAAAAAATGGAATATTGAGTTTTCTATTAAGATTTTCACAATATTTGTCCAAAGTTGGGAAGTTGGCGGTGTGAACCAACCCCTATGCCTCGGAGAGCACGTTAAGCCGTCGGTCCTGCGCCCGATCTCTCTCAGGTCGTGTCTGATTCTCGTCACATCGGACTATGAGAGTGAAGGAATAGAGAGTGCACTTGTGTACTATGCCTGCCAATTCGCAATGGAGCGGCGTGGTGGCTCTATGCTCTAAAAACTCATATGACAGAGGAGGCCTGTGCCCAGCAGTGGGACGTTAATGAACTGCTACTTACGTACCTATATAAAAATTGAACTTTTTGACAAGCCAACAAGGAATGTGTGAAATACTAAATAGAGCCAAATAAAATAGCTTATAAAACTAGAAAAACACAATTAAACCAGTATGCTACATTGATTGGTGATACTTCATTGAGTCATTCCACAAACAACAACCACAATAACACATGTTATCATGGCTGTCGTTATTTACGTTTTTCTATGTGTGTGTTTTACTGAATTGTGTATTTAAATCAGTGTATATTGTATGTGTGATATATTAGACTAATATAAATTAAAATATATAATCTGTTGTTCATACCTTGGCTATAGCTACTGGACTTATTGAGCCATCATATGGACATCCTAATACACAGGAAATATAGCCCCTAACTCTGACACCATCTTTTACAGCTTGATCAGCTACCAATTTAAATCTTCTCAGACCTTCCTCAACAGAGCAATTAAGGTTTTTCTGGGAAAAGCCTTCAGAGCCTGCAGGAAATATTGCTATTTCCTCAATATTGCATTGTTTCTACAAAAATACATGTAAGTGATGAAAGAATGTCTACTTATTACAAAACTAGCAATACCCTAACTTGAACTAGGTAAACTCATTATATAGAACCTTAAAACCTTTTTATGTGAACATAGATAGAGCAATTACATGGTCGAATTTAATTATAAATTAATTAAAATTATTTAACACTAAAATAAACTGTAGTGTAATTTAGACATTTGAAAAAGTAATTCATATGTGAGTGGATAAGTAACAAGCATTATATATACATTTGGGTGTTTAATTTTTTTATTACTAACAAGCTAGCACTTGAGTATAATTTCACCTGATAGTCAGTGATAATACAGTTTAAGATGGACACACTAACCTGGTAAGAGATAATTGACCTCTTAAGGTTTCTAAACACTACACAAATTACTGTATAGTGGTGACTAGCCATAGAAGATGTAATTTTCTAAATTTGTCAAGTCCATGATCTCTGCAAGAAAAGTGAGTGCTTGCACTATTGCGCCAGCGAGGCTAATAAAATATATAAGTTTATAACACAACTTTTTTTTAAAGAGAAAATCCATTGCAACAAAAAGATGTCCTTACTTCAACAACTCTGAGTTTATCTGATGTCACAATGTTAATTTCTCTTTTCAGTGGCTAGTAGCTATTAATATTTTGAATTACATTAATTAACTCATTGGTTAACATATTTATAAATTTTTGTGTGTAAATAGTTGTCAGAATAATTTCTTTAATTATATCATACATATATATACAAAATTTGATAAAATTGAAGGAATTTTAATAATTGTTACAACTTAAACAGATTTATTTGTACTGTATTTAACAAAAATCAATTTGCAAATTTGGGCTAGATGCACAAATATATGTATATATTAAAGATATATTTGTGCTACTTTTCAAATGTCTCAAATATCTTTAATTAAATCTTAAAGCTAGAGAAACTTACAGCTGCATCATACCCTTTTAAGTTGGGTATTAGGACAGGATAATTAACATCAGGAAGTCTATTTAAGGTTTTCATAACTTCACCACCATCTTTCATTTGTTCAACCCATTTGGGACTTACAAAACTAAAAAGAAACATTAAATGAAGTACATAAGAAATAAAATCTATGATAATGATGTAGAAATTATATTAATAATAGCTCTATTGCAAGTATTAGTATTTAATCTAGTTAATTTGCTGGTAGTCCAAGTATCTGTAATACTTTACTAATACTGTATAGAGGTAATGCAGCTTAATTGTATCTTTGTGTCTTTCTATAAATACTTCTTTACTTTCTTTTATTAAAAAAGAAGTGGTTATCATGCTAGAAAATGTTCTAGGATTGATTCACATTGCTTCATTACTTTCTATATTGTCTAAGTCTATATGTGCAAATTAAATTCAACGTTTTTCTAATAAAAAATTACAGCCAACAATAATAATTGCATTACAGTATGACACTGTACAGAAGTCGTTAAGAGAAAAATGATTATTTACCTCTTTTACATAAGCTTATCATCACTTCAGGCTGATATCTTGTTAGCTTTTGTAGTCAATTGTCTGAATGTATGTAAAAAACAAATAACACAAACTGTAACCCCTAATTAAATCTAAGATAAATAATAGATAGAATAAATATAAAATTGGCTGTGGCCAGGGATTCTGATTAAATACAATGTGACCCATTCTTGAAACTATCTGAACATACAAAAAGAACTACCACAACAATCGGTCCAGCTATTTTAAGAGTTCAGTCATGGAAATGTCTACTGAGGAATTATATATAAAGATTTATTACAAGGTTACCTAGCGGACTCAATGTTTTTTATTCCAGCATTAGCTAGTTTATGGATTAGCTCGGTTTTTATTTGGGTGGGCACAAATTTTGATTCATTTTGGAGTCCATCCCGTGGTCCTACTTCGTATATCCGAATGTCATATGATGTAGTCTAAAAAATTAAAATTCAAGTTAATTATAGACAAATACTTATTGTTACGTTTTAATAATAATAATAATAATCTTTATTTCTCGGGTAAATACCCATTACAGTCACACACGATACAGTCACAGTTAAATGAAATAATTTATTACAAGAAATTTAAGTAATTTAAATAACTAAAATATTAATAAAACTAAAATAAAATACAAATAAATTTATACCCACTAATGTACGAAACACTGCAGTGCTTGATTGTGCTTTTAAAATGGAATGTCTTAAAAATTGCATAATTCTTACCCGAATTAAATATACTATAGAATGTAGTTAAAATCATAACAGAGTTCTTTAATTCTTATCAACAATCGCTACATAAATATGATAACGAATTGTCAATAATTTAATCTTGTCATTTGTTTTTCTATATTATTTTATTTTGTTCATGTGTGAGAGAGAGAAAAATATATACGCGTAAGCGAAATGGCAATGCCAGACAGCTGGCTGTATACTTGTATAGATGGCAAAGTTAATAATTCCATAGAAATTATTGTAAATTTAACGGAACCTTAAGGCAATGATTTAAACTAGTGAATTTAAAAAATAACAAGCTTACCTGTAACTATTTCGACAATAAACAATTGTGTCAGCTATTATAAATTAGTACAGATGCAAAAATCCAATGCTGTACAGAAAAGTCTACTAGAAACGCCCTTGAAATCGCATCCATAGGGACGCAGTTAATTAAAAAACCAATGATACCAATATTGGGGCTATGATTTGGTGTTGGAGCTACATGTCTATCACCTCCATCCCAAATTCAATTACACCACTAGATAGCTAATCGAACGTGTCCATAACATGTTAAAAATACAGCTTATATGTCGATTTCTGGGTTTCACCTTTATTTCCTTGACAAAGTAATGTTTAATTGTCACATTTCTAGGACAGTGAAAATTATTATTTCCTGCTAGCATGGTATATACTCTTAACAATTATGATCATTCAACTTTATTGAATTGTTTAAACAATTACTATACGGACTCTTAACGCGTATATTATAGAATTATTTGCATTTATTGGCAGACTGATCTCCTGATTTCATGTAGACTTATATTTTGCAGTGATCTACTTGTAAAGACTGCTGCTGAAAATCCACAATCTAAAAAAATGTATGTATTATAGTAATAACATATCGTTACCAACACATTACAAAACAGTGAAACATCCAAATTTTGTCGCGTTATTGAATGGTAGTACTACAAGGGAGGTTTTTGAATTAATTACATTTAATATTTAAAACCTCCAAAACCTAAATTTTAAACGAAATGTGTCATTTGTCACTTGTCATTTGTCAAAGTAATTGGTGGTGGTTTGGTGATTGTAATATACCGGTTGAATTAAATAGTATTTAAGAAATATTTTAGACACATAAGCTTCACAAATTAAAAAAAAATGGGTTAGTCATGTTATTCTCAGAGCGTTGTTAAGCAATGAAGTAATACTAATGTATTTTTTTTCTATTTTAGCGGTAAACAGTGCCACGTCTTTCGTCTTGTCGTCGATTTTAACGTTGTTGATATTTTCTGGAATGCAAATGTATAAGCCATTATTAATAAGATCACCAATTACTATTATATTTGGAGGCTACTTAGGGTCACTTATGTTTATGTTCTTCGTTACTGTATCCTTTTAAAACTTGTACTCTATAACTACGTGCCTATAGTTTGCATACCTTATAGGAAGAAATCAATGTATATGAGCATTATAAACCTATCTTTCAGCAAAATCAAAAAATTCTTTATTCAAGTAGACTTAACAAGCTCATTTGAATTTTTTTCTGTCTGTCAGTAACAAATTTATCCCATGTATAGAAGCATGATTTTACGAAAATGATACTAGCAAAGGCATTCAGTAGTTACACATTCGATAATAATTTTTACAATCCTTACAATTAAATTGAAGCAATATGTATATGAAACTGGATTTCAACCTAAGTGTTTCTGTCTTTGAAATATTCTTCAAATAAACTTTACCTGCAATAATGTGATTTTGTATGAAGTTATGTACTTCAAGTTTAACAGTACAACAGAACATACATAGTTTGTGCCTATAAAAGATTTTATTAGTTTCCAATCTATATTAGTTAAGTACATCTTAACTTTGGCTTAAGCAGCATGTTTTTATTTATTATTGCTGACAGTTTAGTCTTTGTTTGTAACCTCACCTTATAGCAAATGATGTAACATCCTAAGATGTAAGAGTGCTAACCTGGCAAGGGAAAATTTACCTGACATAGTTTGTACAGAGCATTGTGGTAACCAGACACAGCTGATGCCTCCCACCAGTTTGGACTGAAATAAATTAGAAACTTCAATTTTTTACACTTGTAATTGAACATGCCACTGGGAATTAAATCCCAGACCTCTACAAGCAGCCCAAGTATTGCCAACATATTGCCAGTGATGTACATAAACCTGTCTGTATGCTGGAGCAAACTTTTTTTATAGCATTATAGTGTTATAAGGTGGTAGCAGCATATTATAAGTTTATCAAATCATTGCATACCTTAGCTTGAATATAAATTAACATGAGATATTTTATATTCAATAAAGTTATTTTCCTTAATAAAAAATCAGGCTATTGGTAATCTGGAAGCTACATTGTTTGGTAAAAACTTTCAATTGAAATTGCCAGAGATTGTAATCTCTATGGTAATTTCCCTCATAGCATCAGGAATGGTTCACAGGATTTGCTTCACTACATGGTAAATAGGTTATTTTGATTTATATAGTAGTAATGCATGTGTGCCCAGCATTATTTAAGAGCTATTCTTTTTTGGTACATATTGTGATTATATGTGTGTATGTCATCTCAAAATGTAAAATAAATTATTGAAATAAAAATGTATGGATAGTAATTTTAATAATATGCATTATGTACTATTGATTATACTTTATTTTCTCAAATAATATTTGCACAATCTTCCAAGATATAGTTAATCAATACCTTTCACCACAGGTTGCCCATAAGATTGCTAAAAGCGATCAGGGGCAGCCTTTGGTCACCTTTATGCTAAGTTGTTCTGTGTTTAGAATCATTTTTGTGAACTACACATTGTAATGTGTGCAATAAAGATATATATAGATAGAAAATAATATAATTGTGATATGTACTCACAAAATAATTTCTTTTAAATATGTTCATAAGCATGGATTATCGATAGATATCCTAACATCTCTGGTTTGTAATAGCATGTACTTATGTGGATGTTAGTTTTTTCAATATTTACAATTAAAATTGTGAAATATATAAATGTTTTGCTTATAGAATGTGGCATTCATCAATTTGTAAGACATTATCGTGTGAAAAAATATTCTGAATGTATTAAGTCTAAATCTGGCTGAGCACATTGAATTAGTACTGTTTAGGCACAATTTAATTTATAATATTATATTGAAACATAATTCAAATTATTATTATTTATGTAATAGTAATTTCTTTAATAATTTTATATTTATTTTCAGCTTAATATTCTCGATCATAACCATCTACAACTTGAATAAACTTTCACAGAAGACATATATTACATCAGCTCCTGTAGCTACATCAGTGAAGAGTCGTCGCCATAAATAATGAACTATATAAATATTTAATATTCAAATTTATTTTCAAATACATACTTTATATTTTTAATCATGTTTTTCAATTACTATCAATACACATTCTCGTCTTGTCTAAATTTACAATTGCTAATTTAATGTTTTTGTCTTCTGTAGTTCAAATTGATATTTAAATTACGTAGTGGAACAGACTTGATGTTAATAGTATTTTCTATAAAACCCTTTAATAAAATTTATTTTGCAAAAAAATGTACAGCACTATCTGTTGAAAAGGTTTCAATGTGTTTGATATGTTTGCACTTGATGTTAGAAATGATTGTGTTTATTATTTGTTGCGCTTTCTTAGAAAGATTAAGGAAAATAAAATTGCTATCTTGTTTAACAAAAATCACTTTATTAGTAAGTCGTGATAATTTTTATGAACAAAAACCCAATAAATATATTCAAACATACCTGTCTCTTACTATTTAGCAATTACCTAAAATGTTTAAGAGTTAGTAGTTTGATCATTCATTTTTTATTGAAAAAAAAATTACAAGCAATCACTGCCTTTCATTTGAGGTTTGGCTAAAATTATAGTAGGTTTTTTTACATCAAATGAATGTTTAAAAATATGAAAATGCTATGGAATTATACATGTTAATAATTACCAGCTATGGCTATATGTTTTGATTAAATGATTTCAGTTTTGCAAATGAAAGTCTGTTATAACTACTAGTCTAGCACTTATTTAACTTATGAATATTATGTGTATAATTTTTAACAAATACTAAAACCAAAGGACATCTTTTCAACATTCATTTAAATATTTCTTGAAGTAGTAGTAAAAACATTTTTGTTGAAATAACACCTAATCTAATCAATTTTTCAGTGTTACTTTTAGATAGAATACATTAATCATTATTCTATCTTGATCAACAGATATATCTACTTTGATATTATTATTTTTTTATAATATATAGTCTACAACAAACAAATGTAAATTAACAGAAAATATATTGTTCTCTTTAAATATAATTCTATTATCTACATAGAAAAGGGGGGGTTTTTAATACATCTAAAATCCTATTAATATTGCACATGGGTATCATACACCCTGTATTTGCACTATAGTATTGGTACATAATAAATTTAGTTTCCCTTAAGGAAAACACCATGCAATGTATCATATGATATTTAAATTATCTATTGTATAATTAGACAAAGCTAACCTTACTATCAATCAATTTAAGAATTTTTATAAGGAATTTTGACTGTGATTTCATCAGATGCTAAATGTTCATAAGGTTAAAGTAGTAGTGGTCCCACATTAGCTTTTGATTGATTTCAACACAGTATATTTTTTTCTTGTCAGTACCAGTACCAGGTTCCCTGTCCAGTGAGTCATATGTATGGTACATGTATAAATATTGTAGTTTTCAATTTAGTATAAGTCCATATGCATTGATATATGGAGACAGGGAATCTATCTTGCTGCCATACCCTCATATCAGGTTAGATGTAAAATCTTATAAAATATGATTTTTTACATTTGTCCTGTTGAGAAAAAACTAAGGCATTCCTAATTTAGCAAGTTTTCTCAAAATTATGGCAGCAGGGCTGTCTATATAAAAAAAAATAGATTTGTACAGTGCAATGATCTTCCTACATTATTTGGCACAACAAATCAAATTCTAGTTTACAAAACTTAGATAGCAAAATGAAAACCTTAAGATAGCATGCAGACATGTAATAAATTAGTTATGTATGATAATTTAATTAAAGTAAAAAGCTTATTTTATTCTCTTCATAGTTTATACATACATACAGTCTTATTACAAATAACTAAGGCACAACTTTTGGACCTTTGACATATTAATTTATTGCTGAGTATATATTCGAATGAAATAGGAATTTAATTCACCTCTCACTTAATTCCTAGGGCTTGATATAGGCATTAGATCTGTATGATATATTATCTACTTAAAGTTTAATAAATAGTTATGGATACTAATTGTTTAAATATAATCTCAAAATTTTAAAGATGTTAAAAGACCTCAAAGGAAAATTTTTAAAGAAAGTTAATATCTTGGAACACAACCCTATTTATTTCTGTAGAACATGCTGTTATTCCTAACATAAGGATTTTGAAGAATCCTTGGTGTAGTTTCCATCACTTTTAGTAGAAGTTCATCTAAATAATTTTCTAGATCCTTATTCTTTTTCTTTTCAGATTCAACATCTTTTTGGAGGTTATATATTGTAACAATAAGATCTTCACGTGTCAAACTATCAAGTTGTTGTATAACAGATTTTGGTAAATTGCTGTATGCTAGGTTTATAGAGTCTTCTTCAGCAATATTCTCTTCACCTACAATAATACGTTCCTCTAAAAGCTTTTTAGGTTTATTGTTGACATACTTTTTGAAAAATTTTGGACTAGGCTTTTCTTTAAGAGAACTAGGGCTGTCTAATTTTTTATTTCTTTCTAGGCTTGATGATTTCTCTCTATCTATCATAGTTTGACTAACAGATTTTCTTGGGTATAATTTTTGGGACCATTCATCATTTTTATCTGGCACCTGTATTGGTAATTGTGGTGCTGTGAAGGTATCTAGACTCAAGCGGACTGGTTTCAAAGGAGCAGTTTTTTCAGTGGTTGCTAAGTTACTGCTTGTACTGCGCCTTAAAAATTCACCTCCACCTAGATTTTCAAGTGAAGCATTAACTGGAGATGGTGTATATTTCACAGTCCGAGGCATATATGATGTTTGTACATTGAGTGAACTTCCAGAGCTTTTGTGAGACAAGTCATCAAATGCAAATTCATCTTCATCCTCACTTATAACCCCTGGATCTGCTTCTGTAGGTGACCGCTTAGGTGTTGAATTATCAGGTGTTGAAAGTACAGAAGCTCGGAGGTTACCTACACTCCCACTGAGCGAGGATGAGTCACTTTTTTTATCTTTTTTAGTTAGATTAATTTTAGATCCTAAATTTTTTGCAAACTTTTTAAGTCCTTTTCTTTTCTCTATACTGCCAATGCTCATCAAACTACCACCAACATTTTGGGCGATACTGGATAGTGAATTTTTGTGTTTTTCCTTCTTACTTAGATCATTCAAGCTTCCTTCCTTAACAGTGAAACCTATTTTAACTTCTAATTCACCCCTACTTTTATCGCTTTCTTTACCAGCTTTACCGCGTAATGGAAAAATACGATTTCTTGGTCGTTCGTAAACATCGAGGTCTTTTAACGGAATCGATACTTGACCCAATAAGTGATCCTTAACAAAGTCTTCGTCATAGACTTTCAGAACTATCTCTGCCGTGTTACCCTGAGAAGGAATACGCAATTCACATTCTTCAAACCATTCCACATTCTCTGTCGCCTTATGCTTCACGGAAGTTTGAAATTTTTCTTTGCTAAGAGAGATTGTAACAAAACAGTTATTCGTACCGTTTTTGCCTTTAATTAGTAAGCCTCTAGCTCTTTGCACTGTTACTTGAACGTGCGTTGGATCCCACATATTGGTATATGGCGAATAATGTAATATTCCACGGATTTAAAGAAATGTTTCACTTCACTATTAAACACTAAAACGATGAGCTGTCGAAGAGCCGTCCGTCACAAATTGTATTGTACACAAATCACAATCCGTCATTCATTGCTCATTGTCGGTCATTCCGCATTCCTTTATTCAGTGCTGCCAACACAGCGATCGTAATGATTGCATTAAAAACTATTTTCTTTCTAATGTTCTAGCCTTGTTATTGTTATTTTTTTAAATAATATACTGCTACATTAGAAATATGAACAATTAAATGCAAAATATTTCTGTTGTGTTGTATAAGTACCATTGTAGTATAATTTTATAAATACACATTACACATCTTGAACTTCATGACATCACCTGTAAAATATGCCTATTGATAAGAATGTATTAAACTAATTAAAACAAACCTGTAAGTAGGAATCGCGATTTAAAAAATACTACTATGCCAGTAGGTGCTTAAATAGGTAAATGCAGTTTTATTGGTAAAACAATGCCGTTAATGCGTTTCGCTATTTCTCCTAAGACGCCATGTTGGGTACCGTGGAATAACGAGGAAATCCGTTTTATTATCGGATCGAATCACAATTTAAACTGTTCTTATTCTAAAAAATTCTATCCAAATCGGTTCAGCCTTTGATGACGAGCTTAATTACATATACAAAAAGTACACACATGTTTATAAAGGGTTAAATTTTTAATTTAATATCTTGGTGTTAGTGTTATCCATCATACGAAATTTCTTGGAAATACATATAATTTGGCCTATTATAACGCGTTTTTCATTTAAATGTTATTTATAGTATAATATGTTTTAGTTAAAAAATGTTACTAACGTAAAGCCTTTAATGGTAATAAATATAATATATTATTGTGAAATATAACGTTATAAATTCTTAATTAGGTACTTTATGCAATTATGAACCTTCACATACTTTATGTTAATGTAATCGTATTCACTTATGATTCTATTGCATAGGCACATTGGCATGTGAAACGTAGGTATTAATTTCTAGACTTGACAGGTTGAAGATATATTGTTATATATTAGTAATTATTTATTCTTAAAGGTTTTATTTAGTTTCAAATTATTTATATGGTTATGGGTTATGGAGGAGGTAATTTTTAGTTTCAATATAAATATTACTATTTTATAAGTTACCTCTACCTAAGTTCATGCTCCATAGATTTGAGTTAAGTTCGATTTTAACGGTTTTAGTAAAATGGAAGTGTGATTGCGAAATAAGTATATTATAAGCCCACATGATTAAGTGCGACTATGCTGAAAACATGAGTTGTGTAATTTCTGAATGTTTCATTGTTCACATCTATTTTGCTGACCTTTCCAAGAGCATATCGGGGCATTTTGAAGAATATTCGTTAACATCTTCACAGACAAAATTATTTCTTGCAATTTACAGTGCCTCTTATTTCCCATTGAAGTCTTTTGACTTTTGCCTCTAAAACCTAATATAGGAACGATCCAAATATTTTTATGTGAGAATGCTTTTAAGTTTAAATTTTTAGGAAAGAACTAACCAGAAGAGGTTACCTGGCATAGTTTTAATTATATTTACTTCTAAGAAGTTACAAGTCGACAAACAATTGGTTGGAATTATTTTATGCTATCTACCTTAATGTCGTTCTGATATTGTCCATCCCATATTTCATTATGATGACGAGTAATGATCCAACTTTAATGAAGGCTTTTGTTCTATCAGTTCTAAAGTTTTTACTAAGAAAACTCATTAGCGCAACGAAGCATCGTTGAACTTTATATTCTGATTATGTCAACAGTTTTTTGTCGAGTTATCATCATACGGGAATATTTACTATAATATGTGAAATAAAAAAAATACAAAGGAAGTTTATTTACTAAACGACCCTAAATTTTACACATAATTTCATGACAATTTGTTACTGAAAACGTACTAGCTTGTGATCTTCTAGTGAGTATTAAGATACCTGTGTCAGAAAATCCTGCCTTCCGCAGAAAATTACGGTTATTTAAAGTTATAAAAATAATAAATAATAAAAAATTGCAACCATATCTGTGTGTGAGAGTGTGTGTATGTGTGTGTGCGTGCGCATGCGCGTATATGTTTGATTATCGGTGAGCTACTATACCTAAAGTGTAAGTGTTAGAATTTAATAAGGCTTCTATATCGTCGAACAAGATCGGGTCTTGTGGGCATAATTAGGTGAGAGCTTAGTCCAGCAGTAGACGTCCATCGGTTGAAATGATTGAGTCAGTGAGAGCACCTGAAAGTTGATTTATGATGAATTGTTAAGCGCTTGATTGTTATCTCAACTGATGGTAGGTGATGACAGATGACACAGTCTGAAAAAGGAAGAGTACTAACTAGGTAAGAGGTAGAGGTTTACTCTTTATGTTTTCACCACAGCGTCGTATCGGAACACAATTTTTTAGTTTAGCATTACGTCTTCACTAATAGGGCGGTAACTAGGCACGGCCGAAGCCTTCCACCAGTCCTGATTCAGACAAATTAGAAAATGAAATTTCTTAAACTTTGCCGGAAATAGAACGTAGGACCTCTCTTACCGAAGCAAGTAGTTGCTTCATTCGAAATTATTTGCTATATGCCTACAAGAAATTTTCTTAAACATGTTTAAGCCTTTCAAAGTTTTGCATGTGAAATATGTATCGTAAACATCTTTGAAGGAAATAGACGCGTCGTCATTACGATGTAATTAACAGCTCGTGTCTTAAGCAGGATTTTCCCGTCTATGCTGAGCAAATAGCTGTTGTTAACATCTTAAAGATAATCTTAAGACAAAGTGCCTTCTGTTTATTATGTTCGAAATTCATTTTGGATAATCTATTAACTAGTGAAGCAGTAATTATTTCGTCAATCGACTGTTCTAAGGTTGTCAATCACATTGTATTCTACTATATATGTACTTACGTAGGTACGAAAGATAATACGTAATGCTATAGCGTTTATTAAACTTAAACTCTTACCACGTCAAAATAAAGATTTTAATTTAGGATTGTATTTTGTCTATCTCCTTTGTGTAATAAGAGAAATGGGACATAATGTATATTTTTTTAAAGGTTTTTGAGACTGTCCTTTATTAGACTTGCTATAAAATATATTTCACGTGTCCTCCAGTTTCTGGCTGAATAATGAAACATAAGATCGATAAGGAACAACCCTATCTGTTTCGTATGTTCAAAGTAAACATTCTGTAATATATTGATTCTGTTTAACATATTAATTACAATGTCTGTAGTTCAATCAATAAGTTAATAAGTTATGTTAAGCTAGGAAACTTATATACAAGGATGTTTGATTCAATCATTTATCATGAAATATTTTATCTTTTCTTATTTTAAAAGCTAAATTGGATTGCAGTTCGGCGTCGCCCAGTCAGATATTATTTACATAGCATCACGCCTCATTCCTATAGGCCTAGGCAGAAACCACATCCTTCCACTTGCCACGATCCTTGTATATCTCCTTCGCTTCTTTCATTCTCATTAAACCTTTCATACAAGTTCGTCGGTTTAGAATACTCTTGACCCGGCCCTTATTTAAAATGTTCTGGATTTGGTCCAAGAATGTTTGTCTTGGTCTTCCCCTTCCAAATATCCCGTTCACTCTTGACTCATAAATCCTATTAGTCAGTCTACTTTCATTCATTGTCTCTATGTGCACATACCATCTAAGCATACCTTTCTCAATTTTAGTCACTATATCTTCTTTTATACATCTTTCTCTTATCACACTATTTCTTACTCTGTCGCTCAGTTTTAATCCACTCATGCTTCTCAACGCTCTCATCTCTATCGCTTTTATTTTACTTTTGTGATTTCTTCTGCCATACATAAATGTTGGCATCAAAACTCCTACATGTACAGCCAGTTTGGCCCTTTGAAACACCGTCTGTCTATCCATAAAGGCGTGCAGAGCACCATTTACCATATTCCCTGCATTCACTCTCCTTTCAATATCACTTTCACATGTTCCATCTTTTGTAAATTTAGATCCCAAGTATACAAATTCTTTCACTTGTTCCCCATCTATCAAAATATTGCCAGTCATCATAGATTCATCTTTTTCAAAAAGCATAACTTCCGTTTTGTTTACATTTACCTTCATTCCTCTCCCTTTCAAAGCTTCATTCATAATATTTAACATCTCATGTAGCTCATGCCTGGATGATGTTGGCACTGTACTTCAGATACCACAGCAAAATTCTTAAAATCAATAAAATTGTTGGCAGTGAAAGCGTTTAAAATTAAACATGTGATATAAATAAATTATAGTCAACTTCTACCTACTATGAAGTTCTTAAACTTATTACATAGCAATATGTGATATAGAAATATGTGTACTTCTTATTTTAAAGACGTGCCTACGCATAATACTTTCGCTAGCAGTAGTCTATATTAACATGGAAATGTTTGCAAATTACATTCTTTAAATTCTTCATGCGTGAGAGATTGACCAATAGTTAGATACCGAGCTATCACCAAATGTAATTAAGTACGACACAATGAAGAATCCTATGTATTGGTAAATGAATAATATTTTTTTGCCAGTCCAAAACGACTTATCAGCATTACAGGTTCCCATTATAAAATACTACGTATTATAGTATTCTTTGTTAAGTATTACATGTAGCAGAACAATGGTCGTTTTAATATATGCAAATTTATCTTGTAATATTGATATGGCTGATTGCAATCACCTTGAATTTGATTTCCGATATACTGTTTCCTGATTTATTTTTAGTTTATTATTGCATATTTCATTTTTTTTAATTAGGCTGGAATGCAATATATTTAGACTAGTATTATTAAGATATCACGCGCATACGCTAGTTTCTTAGACGGTTTGGATTGTATTTTATTTGTTTTATTTTTTATCTTTGTTCTTTTTTATTACTATTATTTATACTATTTGTAAACACCGGTATTTAGTAAGGGAATGGACTGACTTCTGATGTACGGTTAACACTAGTTCAAAAATCAGAGCTCCAACTCGCTAACACATATGTAATTGTTTGCAATAAAGAATTTTTATTTGTTTTATTTTTTAAAGAGGAAAGACTTTTGTTTTGTGTACGTATGTATATTTGTAACGTTTTCACCCAAGAACAATTAGACCGATTTAAAATAAATTTTCGCCATTATTATTGCATTTTCACTGAGCAATATAAGCTTATATTACTTTCTCAAAAAAAAAAAAAAAGAAATAGGGTTCCCTTATAAAAATGAATGAATACCACATAAGTTTTGAAAATATTGGTTACATAAAATCGGCCATCGCGTGCGCTGCGGAAATTATTCATGACAGAATAAAAAAATGGTTTACTATATTATAGAAGGTATTAATATCTACAAAAAAGTCCGTGATACCTTTTTTTTCCTTTAGTTGTCGCTACAACAATTTTTTTTTACATTTGAAAAGTTAATAAAAGTGCCGCCATTAATCAAACCGTATTATTCATGCATCTGTATTAATCTTTATCCCACTAAATATTTTATTAAAGATCGTTTCAATACCTGTAGGATGCTTTAAATCATTACAATCAGATATTCCATTAAAAAGATATAAGGCAATTTACCTCTTATGATTTCTACATAGCATCGTACCGGAAGACAAATCTCCAATTACCTCTTTGCTGGTAGGGCGGTAATTAGCCACGGTCGAAGCTTCCCATCAGTTTAAACTCAGACAAATTAGAAAATGTAATTTCATAAAATCGAAAGCGAGTACTCGTACCACTGCGCCAGAAGGACCGTCAAATGAAATGTGATGATGTAAGGAAATACTTTTTAATATCTGTATGTAGAATTTGTACTTTATATATTTTAATTGACGAAAGCTGACCGTAACCAACCAACCGTAAAACAACTGATATCCTGTCGAATTTCCTGTCAATGGCTGTAGCTACAAATAATGACGTATTAGGAGTATGCCATACCACCCTTTTTACTTTACTTTTATTCATCGCAGGTGACTTGCGACACGGTGACAGCGTAAACGTGATTGATATTAACGGTACGACGCCTTATCCAATTTCAGCTGCAAATGGGGCGTGATTAGTAAAAATAAAATTATTAAACAACACCTTTATAACTTGAATATAAAACTAAATGTCATCAATAAAATTATAATATCAGTCAAATTACGGGAAATGCCGGTTGTTAAATGTCCGGATCGATTGAATATTTGTTTGGAAAACTATATTTATTCCATTATCCTATTTGCTAGTATGTGTAGCTCAGGCGCATGTGTAAAAAATATATGTGTGTAGTAAATATTCCCAGTGGTGTAATTAGCGCAGTCCCCGATACCATGCAAATAAGGGAAAATCTGTTATTTATCTGTCTGTATCTGTTATTTCGATAATTAAATTAAAAAGTTAAACATTTGAAAAAAAGTGTTACTCTCGCAAACATATACAATCACACACACACGCACACGAAGATATTTGCACGGATCAACTTTTTAATATATTTTATTTTATACTACGTTTTCTTTCAAATTTAATAATCTATTGTATTATTCTTTTCAGAAGGATAGTTTTCAACATGTATCGCTCAGATTTTGATCAAATACATATTTTAATTGGCTCGATCAAAACCTTATTGAATGTAATTCAACAGACAAAACTTATAAAAATGGGTCCAGCCGTTTAGGAATGGTTTGTGACTGTAAAAAAAGTAAGTAAGTAGTAGCCCATTAACGTCCCACTGTTGGGCACAGGCCTCCTCACCCCGAAAAGCGAGGGTTTTTAGAGCATAGACCCACCACGCTGCTCCACTGCGGATTAGCAGGCATAGTACACAAGTGCACTCTTTATTCCTTCACTTTCATAGTCCGATGTGACAGGAATCCGACACGATCGGAGAGAGATCAGGCGCAGGACCGACGGCTTAACGTGCTCTCCGAGGCACGGTGGTGAAGCACACCACCATCTACCCAACCTCGGGCAAATATTGAGAAAATCTCAATATCGATTTCGAATTAGCCCGGACCCGGACTCGAACCCAGGACCTCATGTCTGTAGTCGAACATGCTAACCACTAGACCACTGAGGCAGTTCTCACGTATTAATTTCGTTTTAATTATACAAAGTAATTGATTGCTTATATTTTAATCGAAACATAACCGGTAACAGTGGGCTACTTGTATACTTCTTCATTACTACTGAAAACACAGTCTCAGTAAATTTATCACAGTTTCGACGAATCGTAGATATATCTCAGTTCGTTAAATTTATATTGTTAATACGAAAGCAGGTCAATGCTGAAGTTTCGAGCTTAACGAATTTATTGTGACTGGTTTTAATTATTCAGTTGCGAAAATATCGGATTAATTTCGGTATCAAGATATTTAATTTGATATTTTCGTATTTGTAATTAACCCAAATATTCCTACTTAAAGGCTACAAGTCCACGGAAAAAATAACCAAAATAACTGTCAGCGCCATGTCGTCAATTCTTGGACCTCAATTTCAATGAAATGGAAACGTAAATGCAATAACAGATAATAAAATTAATTTTCATACGAAGAGATTTAAAATATTTTACAAAAGGCATATTAAAATGTTAAAGATATTATTTAAGCGATAGAAATGTTTGGACTTGATTCCAGTTGCTCAAAGAAGCAATATATTACACATTGTAAAATATAATATTATGCCGGTTTCTTCTCAGCGATTTCAACTTTCCGAGCCGGTGGTAGATTTGTTACCAACGGACATACTAATGACGATTCAAAAGTGCATTTTGAGCCTACCTGAATAAAGAATATTTTGATTTTGATTATACTGCATGGTGGCACGTCGCTGTTGGTTAGATGATAAGTATTCGCTGAGTAATTATTTATTTACGCGCGTACAGAATAGAATATATAATTTTATACATTTTTACTACCAGAAATCGAACACAGGACGGATTTTAGCAAAATGGGTACTTCAATACACTTGTGAAGTAAGACGTCCACTCTACTAAGTTTTAAATTAACGTCTTTTGCATACGAATAAATTGCGAAAAATATACTTCTCTGTTAAAATAGCTAAACGTCTCAACAATGTAATAATGTCTTACCATTAATGGTATCTCGTTCTGCTTGAATTCTTTTATAATATTTCAGTAAATGGTTTCATATATTCTAATAACGTTAAAACCAGAGGTTTGCACAAAAGCAAACTTATTCAACGCAAAATCACGGTTGAAAGGTTTCAGTTGGCCCGGGGCCAAATAACATTTCATTTAGTAACTTACATTGCAAACAACTAAACTTTACAATACAGCAGTGCCCATTGGAACAATAGATGTGTTAATAACAATATATTAAACTCGGGTGTTTGGTCATGCTGACATAATGGTGCGAGTACCCTTTGCTGAAAGAAGTCTTAGGTTTGATGGTCTGGACTGGGCTGGTGAAAGGCTTCGGCCGTATCTAGTTACCGCCCTACTGATACATTCATACTGAAAATGTGTAGAAATCTTTACAAGGCTAGGACGCCACAATCCTAGCCTGTTTCATCACTTACCATTTTGTGAGATCAAGCGCTAACCTATCAGCATTTAGAAAATGAAATATTTTTCCAATAAAGGACATTTTCCCAAATATTTGCTGACTTTATACATTTCTTCATTACTATACGTGTTATACATTTACGTGGAATGTCCGACGTTAGACAATTTTAAAATACCCTATCGGTATTGAAAGTTTTTTCAGTCCAGTAATTTTTAGCGTGGTTATTATAAAATAAAACAAATATTCAAAATGCAAAATTTTCTTCTATAATATTATAGAAGAGATTTATTTGTAATACTTTATTGTCTCAGAACTTCCCTACACACAACATTGGCACTTTGGAGTTCGACTCTGGATACATTATTTTCTTTCGATTGAGATTTTTAAAATATATGAATGGAATGTCCGATTTTAGTAATTTAAAAAGTATCTTATCAGGTATTCGAACAGTCTTTAATTAAATATTAGATTAATACAGAGCTATGAATAATATGGTTTGATTATTGTCGACAATTTTATTAATTTCTGAATTGCAAAAAATTAGTTATAGTGGCATAACTACGGTAGTTGGACATATGGTATCGCGACATTTTTTTTTATAGATTTCATTACATTGTAGAACATTTTTGTTCTTTCTTCAATAGTTTTCGTAGTGCACGCGATAACACTTTCACTTTTTGCTTCACACCTTGGGTTACATTATTGCATTTTTCTTAGGGATCCCTATTTTTTTAGAAAGTAATATAGCCTAGGCCGCTCAGAGAAAATGCAGCTTTCTAATGGTGAAAACACTTTAGAATCGGTCCAGTAGTTTTTGTGTGAAAATGTAAGAAACATACATACATAGATAAATACAAAAACACAATCAAAACTCAATTTTCTTTTATTGTCTATATATCTATTTGTAATACGTAATCTTTGAAAGACCTGGATGATATGATAATATATTAAGAAATAAGATTGTTTACTATTGGTAACTAAATTGGGGTAGAGGGAGGCTTGAATTCGGGTAATATTATAATAAACAACGGACGACCTCGCTGGCGCAGTGGTGTGAGTACTCGCCTTGCTAGCAGAGGCCCCGGATTCGATCCCCGGTAGGATGAATTTAGAAACTTATATATTCTAAATTGTCTGAGTCTGGTCTGAGGGGAGGCTTCAGCCGTAGCTAATTACCACCCTACCAGCAAAGACATGCCGGCAAAACAAAGAGATTTGTGTTCCGATATGATGCGCTGTAGAAATCGTAGGGGGTATGTCACCTCTTACCAGATCAGTGCGCTTCCATCTTAGACTGTATCATCACTTACCATCAAGTGAGAGTACAGTCAAGCGCTAAACTGTCAGCCATAAAAAAAACAAGAGTATAGAATTATTTCTTCGTTTGATATGCAATCTCCATCTTGGATTCATAAAGTCCGTCTGTTTTTAAACGGTTTATGGGTTAATTCTTACAATCGCAATATATACTCAACGGTTATAAGCATATCATTACATCTTTACCGTAAATAATAATTAAATACATATTGTATATGTCATTCATGAATTTTATACATTAATTTTAAACATTTCTCTTGTCTAGGGAATCTCTCTCGACCTACTTTGTTATAAATGCAAAATGATTATGAACGAGCTGTACTGAAGCTACGAATGCAAATTTGACTTTTGGCAAAACAAAAAGAATTAACAACTTAAAAGTTACCTTGAAAAAATGTTAATTTCAACCGTAGCACGAATATGAAAGCTTTTGAGAAAAATGCTATATTTTAATTTTTAAATTCGCTGAAAATTTTAATATTATGATTTTGTTTATTCACTTCAATGTATTGCTGTAATGCTTATCATATAAGGTTCATTCTAAAAACAATAACCATCTATATTTTTTTCCAGTAACAAGATTGAAAACAATCATTAACTACACAAAGACAAAATTGTTATGGAGAAAAAGGGTTTGTTGAGAGTGAAGACACTATATCAAGAAATAAAAATATGTTAAATGCTTAAGAGAAAAGTAATTCTTTACTTATATTAAATTATCATCATCGTGTACTTGATAAGATATACACAGTCTTTAAACATTTTAGTGATTATAACATTATACTATTATCGTGTAAATAGACTCTTTGAAAATGTTATGTAAACTATGAAAAATATTACATTTATTAAGAAATAAGTAAAAATAAAAATATGCCATTAAATAGGGAGCTTTAAAAATATAAAGCAGTTTTAATAAATTTGCTACCTTGTGCATTAAACATGTTAAGCGATAATTTATACATAAAACATTGTGTGAGCGAAGAGTCCATTAACGTCCTACTGATGTCCAAGTGCACTCTCTATTTTTTCACTCTCATACTCCGAGGTGACGGCAATCCGATACGACAGAAGAGAGATCCAGCTAATTATTTTCAGTTAATTAGATTCCCTGTCACATTCTTATTGTTGAGTTGATTGATGTAACGTGTAAGTTATAAACATGTGGATACTTTGTTATGGACTTTGAACTTTGGATAAGCTTTAAAATATACTAAAGTTTATTTTAAAATAACATATGTATATGTATTTTAGTACAATATAAACATGCAACTGGAACACCGATAAATTGAGAAATCGAGAAAGTGTCGCATTCAATTTGATATCATACAACCTTTTGCAAACTAACTCCCATAGACACTTTACAATGATTGCTAGCGAAACAGAATGACTTTCGAGAATGAACGAGGATTCAGCGTATACTATCATTTTGATGTGTGTACTCATTCACTTTGATAGTTAACTATTTATTAATGATCTAGGAAACTAGTCAACGATTCATAATATTATTTGTGAAATTCCGATCCAATTCTTCATAATGTAGACCAATTTAAGGTCAAAATCTGTTTAGCCTTTACAGATATAAATAGGACCAAAGAGACGGATATAAATTTATAAGTATTTTGCTTCGTAAACATTATTTATTGTTATTTATATCTATACGTATTCTTTTTTGGACGTTGCTGAAGGCCTCGCTGGCGCAATGGCGTGGATACTCGCATTGCTAGCAGAGCTCTTGAGTAAGACTCCAGATAGAGCAAATATAGTTGTTTTTTTTATTTTTCCTTAAGATGTATTTTCTAATTTCTCTAAGACCGGATTGGTGGAAGTTTACGGCCGTGGCCATTTGCAAAAAAAGGTACAAAAGAAAATCCATACACAAAAGTTTATTTCATACTTTTAACATACTTTCGCGTATTATGTACATACATTTACTTATATAAACAATTACGTTAATATCTTGATTATATAGTTCACAGCCAATATATTCGACGTATATTAAGCAATATATTATAAAATATAATTAAACGAGCAGAGTTGCCCAAAATATGAATAATTGCGATAATCTTGCTTCAGATTCGTTACCGAAAGTGAGAGTTGGTTATATCTAATTATGCTACGCCTTCTGGAAGACCAATTCTTGAAGAGGTTATATTAATAACATATGGAAATCCCAATGTGTCAATAATATTTCTATCAATAAGAAAACTTTTACTTCTAAATCAGTAAGTAATAAGTAATAATTTGTATCTATTCTATTTTAATAATATGTATTCTACTCCTCTAAATAGAATCTATTTATTTTACAATATAAAAAACAAATCCCGTGATAAATTGAATTTCGTACCTTGTTTTGTTCACATCGCAAGAAATTCTTTCACAATTAGGCACTGTTGTTTAAAATTAATATTGTTTTACGAAACAACGTCTATCAGATCAGCAAATTCTTTAAATATTTAACACAAATAGATCATTACATTTATTACACAGCCATATACTTATTACAAATTGTTCTATCACCGTTAACGTTCAGGTGCCGTTATTTCGTCCTGATAATGAGCTGCACCGCACATATTACAAACCATTTTGAATTCCTGTAAAAATAAGATTATTGTTAGAACCTGGTTATAATGAATCGATAGAAATATATAAAAAGGTAAAAATTTACTTTCAAATTACAAATAACAACTTTTATCCTAACTCATATATTGGAAATAAATATGTTTCAAGGGTTATGGAATGGATGAAAAAAACTGTTGTATTGAATTTAAGGCATAAATTAATAATAATGAATGTATTAACTGGTTTTTAACACTTCTTCGATATTAATTGAACAATGCACAGAAAACAATAAACAAAATAATAGAAGGGATAGTTTTAAATAAACTTGAAATTCATATATAGATAAAGTTTTAAAAAGTAAATAACAATTTGTACAATTACGAAAATGATGAGGAAGCATTATATCCTTACATTTATTTACTATTTTTATTACTATTATATTTAATTTTGATTGTATTTCTAATTTAAAATTTATTAGTTATTGTAATTAATTTTAATTTAGGTTTTGTTTTTTCTGTATGTTTTCTGTATTTGTTCTTATTTTATGTTTGTTTTGTTTTTTGTGTTACATTTTATTTACTTTTAGATTTAAAATCTAAACTGGGACAAGTGCCTTTTAATAAAGTTAAATAAAAAATAAAAAAAATTATAAAGGGTATGCAGTTTAATACTGTTTCCACGTAAGGCAAACTTGCCTTCACCTCGCTGGGGAGATACAAACGTCTAGGAAGACATATTTACAAGGCGCACTTTACAATATTGAAATGTACTCACCATATTAAACATTTGTCGCAACTTATTCATGGCTTTTTGTTGTATTTCCGAATAAGCTGAATGTTGACGCAAGTAAGAATAGTTAGCTGCTATTGTTGCCATATGCTCTAGGTCTCTCAAACCTATCGGTCCTTTATGTCTGTAAACTTGAAAATCATTATAAAAGAAAGTTAGAACTTCTTCAGGTACAGAACGTGGCAAATTCACCATGATGGAAAAGGCACGACGTATGGTTAAACACTGGAATCCTAATCTGGTTTGTTATATGCCAAATTATTTCTAGAGGTAGTGGAGGGAGGTCCTTTTGTAAATGCTCTTTCAAGGAACTCTAATGTCTTATCTCGAAGTCTTTTGTCTAAGCATTTTATTATACTTCTAACTCATTATTATTACAAGTCATAATCCCTGATTGTTAAATACCACTCATTAAATTGTTTGCTGACGAGTGCCCACTATTGTTAATGTAATAGCTAAATGTGTACCGCATAGTAACAATTGGATTTGCTTTTCTATATTATTGATTTTAGACTTAAGATACCGTTAGTAAAGTCTCATAAAGTAATGAAACTGTACGAACGTTTTTTGAGTTTGACACTTCTCATATATTGGTATTACATTTGTAAGATAAAATATTTATTTAACCGTTGGGCTGATTTCAACGGGACTTTTATAAGGAGTTAGACTACTTTTATAAAAAAGGCGACCTAAATTATGCATAAATATGAGAAATTCGATCACTTGCATAGTTTATGTTTATTAAAAATATTATATAATCGACTTAAAGATACTTAAACTTGAAATCACCGATTACTCTAGAAAGTTTCATTGTATTATACGAAGAATAGTTCAGGCAGGCGTAGTGAACAAACTTACAAAGACACTTTAATTTGAAATATATAAAACAGATATCTGTCTAATAAACAATTTATTATAACTAAATAACAAAACTTTATTTAATTAACTGGTTCAGTAAATTAGGCAAGAAAACCTGAAATACAGACCGAATTTACTTTACCATAATATTAGTATAGCATTCATATATAGAAAGCTCATATTCACCTTATTTATACATACATACATACATAGCATCACGCCTCATTCCCATAGGGGTAGGCAAAGACAACATCCTTCCACTTGCCACGATCCTTGCATATCTCCTTCGCTTCTTTCATTCTCATTAAACCTTTCATACAAGTTCGTCGGTTTAGAGTACTCTTGACCTGGCCGTTATTTAAAATGTCCTGGATTTGGTCCAGGAACGTTCGCCTTGGTCTTCCCCTTCCAACTTTCGCATTCACTCTTGACTCATAAATCCTTTTTGTCAGTCTCCTTTCATTCATTCTCTCTACATGCCCAAACCATCTAAGCATACCTTTCTCAATTTTAGTCACTACGTCTTCTTTTATACCACAACGTTCTCTTATCACACTATTTCTCACTCTGTCACTCAGTTTTAATCCACTCATGCTTCTCAACGCTCTCATCTCTACCGCATTTATTTTACTTTTGTGATTCTTCTGCCATACCCAACTTTCACTACCATACATAAGTGTTGGCACCAACACTCCAGCATGCACTGCCAGTCTAGCCCTTTGAGACACCATCTGGCTATTCATAAAAGCATGCAGAGCACCATTTACCATATTCCCTGCATTCACTCTCCTTTCGATATCACTTTCACATGTTCCATCTTTTGTAAATTTAGATCCCAAGTATACAAATTCTTTCACCTCTTCCACTTGTTCCCCATCTATCAAAATATTGCCATTCATCATAGATTCATCTCGTTCAAAAAGCATAACTTTCGTTTTGTTTACATTCACTTTCATTCCTTTCCCTTTCAAAGCTTCATTCATAATATTTAGCATCTCCTGAAGCTCGTTAGCGGATGACGCAAGTATTACTTGATCATCAGCGTAGAGTAAACATTTGATGAGTAATTCATTCATTCTTAACCCATACATACATTCTTTTAAATCTGTCAAACATTTATCCATGAAAAGGTTGAACAGCCATGGTGACGCAACACATCCCTGTCGAACACCTCTTTCGACAGGAAACCACTCCGTGTACGCTCCGTTTATTCTGACACAGGCACTAGAACCCTCATAGAGAGACTTCAATGCTTGGATCAGACAACCGCTCACCCCATACGTAGATAACGTTGACCACAGCTCATTCCTCACCACTCGATCATAGGCCTTTTCTAAATCTACGAACGCGCAATAAAATTTTTGGTGCAATAACCATATTTATATCTAGTATTAATATAAAATCTTTAATAAAACGCTTTTTTAAACCTCCATTCAGTCTTTAAATTGAATGACATTCGGTATTTAATATAGTTTTAAGTTGGAATTGACGTTATTTTTTTATAATACTTTTTTTTAAAGATAAGTAGCAATTAGAAGCCTAATAGATTTTATTTCACCGCGAGTCTTTTATTAATTTAGTTAATTGTAATTGCTGTATTTAATTAGTGCAAAACATATTATAATTGTTAGAAAAGTACTTAAAAATTAGGTATATAGAGGCGATGAATTTTGCAAACGGAGTTATTCGCAATTAGACTTATATGAGAAAGTAGTCATCTGCAAGTTGAAGATATATAGAATGGTGAATTTAACTGGCCCCAATAATCAGATAGCGAGGGCTATGGGAGAACGAGGTAGTTCTCGTGGGCCTTTACCGCCTCGAAATCATCATAATTGGGGAGCAAGGTTTGGGCGACGTCGCGGAGAATTTAAAAATCAAGAACCTACGACTTTAGCAGAGATGGAACAGTTGGCGTGGAAGTCCGTTGTGCTGATGGAAAAATACTCAGGCGAGTCATCACATCACTTTCAAACAGCCATGGACCTTCTACGGCAACAGTATAACATGGTAACTTATTTTTATTGTATCTTCATAAAAGGAGTTTGAGATACTTTTTTTTCCTGTAAAGTCACGGAAGTGCCGTTGTAGAAACAGTTGTTCTTTTAACAGAGATAGTGTTAGTAGCTATTTTTATTCCGATCCAATTCATAGGTCCATTCAGACGAAATTGTGAAAGAAGTTGCATTTTAAACATTTTGATGTTTTTTTATAATTGCGATGGTGATATGAACTTACACTTTCCGTACTTCTTTGACATGTTCTCAGTTTTCGCCTATTCCTCTTGGGCAAACCCCACGTTTGGTAGCCATATGTCAAACAAGGTAGGGTGTAGGTGTCTAGGAGTTTCTTTTTAGCGGCGATGTCAGATATTCTTTAATTTTCTATTTCGTGCTGATTTTGTTATTTATTTTTTTAAAATGACATACAATTGAAAACAAACTGCAAATAACAAAGGATATTTTGATTTACCAATATAGTAATTTAATAATCATTTTGAAATGTTCATGTAGTATATTTTTATAGAGACTAGATCTTTTAGTTAAATAATAATCTATATAATAAACCTATATATTTTTTATTGTTACAGAATTTTATTGTGGTCTGCGATAAGTGTAGCGGTTCACATTTATACGATGAAGTCACGGCTCCAGAAAGATGAAATTGGTTCCAAATTTCTATTAGATGTATTAAATTTTTCGAATGTTGAGGAGTGTGAATATTTATTAAAGGAGTTAAATTAACATTATGACCGTTATCTCTAAATATAACTTCTATTTTAGTTGTAGTTATAATTAGTCATAGTTATATTTTCTATATTTGTTTAGTTTGAAGTATCTAATATTGAATGCGATTACTGACTTCTTCTATGAGACAATATTATTATGTATTCCAGGGAAAATTTAGAAAATATACCAGGTTAACCTGATAACAGGGGAGGACTCGAAGAGGACGTGCATTTATACTGTAATATTACTTAAGGCAAGATTGCTCTATAATACTCTTAAATAATGTACACACCAATTAGTATTCTTAAAAGAAACGAAAGTGTAGTTTAAGCAATTGAAATAAGTGACTACTTAGTTATTGTATTTCGCTGTGATTCTTTATGTGGTTTTCAATGAAGTATACATCTATCTATCTATCTACTTAAAACTGAAAATTAATATTTGTTAGTTTGTAATTTTCACCACGTTACGATTATTTATCGCATCGCTGGTACAAGTAGCTTACATTCAAATATTACAAGTTGTAATACATATAAATTTCGATATGTTATATAAAGATATATTTTAAATAGCTTGCTCGTTTACTTACATTGGAAAATTAATAAAAAGACCTATTGTAGACTTTTCTATATCTTAATATTTTTTTATTATAACGTAATATATTTCCTTTATAACACATTTGTTAAAAACTCTTCAAGAAACAGACCAAATTCTTCTTAAATTTTCATAATTTCAGTAGGCTTAAATTATGCGTGTTAAGGTATGATTTTGGATCCAACACGGTTTTTGTGCTCACCTTAAATTATATAATTTTTATTATAAAAACATTATAATCATTTAAAATTCCACGCCCTTTTACGATCAGTCTAAAATACTAAGCTGAGTAATTTTTATACGATGTTCATAATAAATACAGAACTTTTATGATGGTTTAATATGAAAGTTGCCTTGATAACGTTTGTGGGTTAAATTTCCATTGGGACGAGTATTTCGATTACGAGTTTAGGCAAATTTATCAATTAAAGACCGTCATTAGAGACGACGTAAATGGGAAATTATACCATATCGCTCAATATGATTAAAGTTACAGCTTAATTTCATGAAGTAACAACAACAATATTAAATATAATTATATGTAAATATTGTTGAATCCAAATCAAAATATTCTTTATTCAAGTAGGCTCAAAATGCACTTTTGATCGTCAGTATTTCAATCGTCAGTAGTCTGGCCGTTGGTAACAAATCTACCATCGGTTTGGAAAGTTGATTCCGCTGAGTCGAAACCGGCAAGAAACTCAACGGTTACTCCTTTAAACATAGTTTTTGTAGGTTACCATGTGTTTAGCTTTCATGTGCAATTGGAATCAAGTTCTTAACTCTTTATCGCTTAAATAATCTAAGATATATGGCACGTATTGCTCTTTTTTGTAATATAAAGACAGCTGCACTCCACCGCCTTACCCCATAACAGCATACCTTAAGACATAATCATATGAAAATAAGTAAAATACACAATTTTAGCAGTTTCAACATCAGTGTATTGCCTTATTTTCTTAACAGCAAATGTAGTTGCACTAAGTTTGTCTATCAGTCTTAATATGGGCACCCCACTGAAGCCCAGAGTTTAAGGTTATTCCTAAGAAGACTGTAGACATAACTTTCTTTAATGGACTATCTATATAATTGACAATTCGATCATTTTAGTAATATCGTATACATCTATCCGATGTCCAGTTACGTTTAAAGGCACAAACTATATCGCTACATTTTATATATCTAATCTTACATCATATTATATTTATAGGTCCATAAGAATATACGAATATGGTATTAATGCACATTCTAGATAGATGAATGAAAGTTGGCATATCATTTAGTATTTAAATTAATAGACAAATACAAATTACTTATAAATCTCGTAATATTAAAAAAACAAAATTATTTCCTATTTCCATCTAGCATGCACTATTTAACCTCATTACATAGAAAGAAGCTTTTAAACCTTTTACGTGAGTTTCAATTTGAACTTGAGTTTATGAATAGTTTATAAAATAGTTAAGTATGTAAAAAGTAAGTAGCAGCCCTTTACCGTCCCACTGCTGAGCGCAGGCCTCCTCACTTATAGGGAAGAGGGGTTTTTTAGACTATAGAACCACCACGCTGCTCTACTGCGGGTTGGCAGGCATAGTACACAAAATGCACTTTCTATTCTTTCACTCTCTTAGTCTAACGTGTTGGTAATCCAAGACAAGGCGCATTATAAAATAGTATTTTATGCACACACATATATGTCTGTGCTATAGTCTGTGGATCGCTGGTCCGTGTGCAATAGTCTGGTGGAACGCGGGCGCCATCTGTCCATCGGCGTGGGGCAGAGTCAATAAGCGCGCGTTTCTCCAGTTACTCAACGCCTCAACAAAAAAATTACCCGACTGAGTTTGTTGTGGGTTCTTCTCGGATCAGGGCGCGAAGGAACCCTCGTAACTTTAGATTTTGAGCAGTTCTTGAGTACCATCATCAGACGTATATTAGAATCAGAGTGTGGAAAAAAATATATAATTTGACGATTCAAAAGTGCTGTAATATGCCTACTTGGATAAAGATATTTTTGATTTTGATTTTTTGATTTTATTATTAATGAGTTTGTGTAAATTGATATCGGTAACATTGAGTGATTGAACATTATAATCTGAGATAATTAATAAAGTGTTTGATTGCACCAACATTACCCACCAACGCCCACAGTATGGAAATTATGGATATCATTAATGACGATATCGGCGGAGAAACCTACGCCCCTTTGCGTTATGCTTTCTTTCTCTTTTATTCTCCGACACACATAGGCACATATATATATATATTTGTTTGTTTAAGAAGACAATTTTACATATATAAGGAAATTGTGAACTAATAGGATTATAAAAGAGCATTACTAACAGTATGCGATTTACAGAATAACTACTCTTAAACTTTCGTATATTTCGGTAGATCATTAGTTTCAGCAGCATACGAAACAAAGGCTTTTTGGCCTTTACACTGCGCTTATTATAACGAGGCTAATGAGTCAACGTTTTCTTAGTCGTTGTTCAGTACTGTTTCCCTTTACAATGTTGTAATGGATTGTGTTACTAGTCAAGAAATGCAGTTTAACTTAATCAGAAACTAATGTAGTACTCTTACCTATTTAACTACAAATCATATAAGATTACCGCTAGAACTCGTTAATATTTTTTCTATCGATGAATAATTGTGTCTCCCTTAGTTTAGAATCTTAAAAAGTGATCTGACAACGCATATAAAGAAACTTATTTTAAGCTTTCATGTGAAACAAGGTATTCAACTATTAGAGGTAAATAAATAGCACCTATTTTTTTTATCGCAGGGGAAATCCTTACTGAGATAACCGATAACTTGGGTGAGGCTTACGGGTTATGTGGGGTTGTACCCACTAAAACCCCCTCGGCTCTGCACATGTAATATAGATAGCTCCAGGTTCTCTGACGAAATTTGCCGAAGGTTCTCTCGTGCAAAAGTCCATTAGACTCATCCAGGTAGGATTTAATTTCCTACTTAATCCACTGTCTCAATAACAGAAATGAGTTGGGCATTCCAGGATCGCTAGTGGCAGTGAAAATCCCCTATTTTCACTGCTTGCAACACAGATTTGCGATTTACAATATGGGTCCAAGAGAGTCGCTAAGAAACAAATTCAAGGCAGTTAACATAATGACAGTTCAGTGCGTATACATATTAGAAAGCTTGTTGTACGTACACAAAAAAAATGACTCTTTTAATAAAAAAAGTGAATGTATATCATATAATTTACGAAACAAAAACAAACTTGTTGCAAATTCTAGTAGGCTGCATAAAATTGACAACTCATTTAAGGGTAACTGTATACGTTTCTATAATAAACTCCCACAAGACGTTTTAGAAATGTCAATTAATAAATTCAAAGTCTTTGTTAAAAGAAAGTTGATAGAAAAATCGTATTATAAGTTGCAGGAGTACTTAGACGATAGAAACGCGTGGGAGTGAACGAGGTGCTCTAATTTGAATTGAAATGTATTAAACTAATATGATATTGTAATGGTGATGATAACAAAAAAAAAAAAAAAAAACACCCGACTGAGTTTGTTGTGGGCTCTTCTCGGATCAGGAAGGAACCCTCGTAACTTTAGATTTTAAGTCGTTCTGGAGTATCATCATCAGACGTACATTAGAATTAGTGTGGAAAAGAAAAGAAAAAAAAATGTTGTAATATGCCTACTTGAATAAAGATATTTTGATTTGATTTGATTTGATTTGATGTCCCTGATTAATGAGACATCAAATCAAATCAAATCAAATCATTAATCCGGGACTTACCTTTCATTTGTAGACTATCGGTAAGTCTTCACCGCCTTGTTTTCTCTAGTTCCGGGTAGGATTGTCGCATCTTTGTCAATCTCGTTCAGCGGTCTCCTTTTGAACCATGACGGTTACGCAGAAGGAGATAACCGCCCTCCAAGCTCCGTCATCCGCCAGCATAGGAGCTTGGAGGGCGGTGATCTCATTTTACAAAACCGTCGTGGTTCAGAAGGAGACCGCTGAACGACCAGGTTAACATGCTACCATGTTAGACTGTATCAATTATCATCAGGTGAGATCACAGTCCAGCGTTAACCTGTCTACAATAAAAGAAAACGTGGATAATAACGTAGTACATGATGATATGTAAGTTAACTACTAGACATGGTTACTCAATACTTTTTAACCGACTTCAAAAAAAGGAGGATGTTATCAATTCGTCTATATTTTTTTTTTACGTGAATATATAATTGCGTCTTGCCGTAGTTTAGAAACTCAAAAAGCAATTAGACGACCCTTATTTAAAAAAAATATGTATTTTGTACACTCAAGTTATTAACTCATATTTAACTATGCTTAGGGCTCACAGTAATGCTGTAAAATATCGGTTAATAGCCGAATATAGTGACGATTTTGAAGTGCAGAGGAAACATTTATAGTTATAACTTAGGTAAAAATTTTTATTGATGACATAGCTCTATATGGCTTCCCTAAGAATATTACAGACACTAGCCTTAACATTATTTATTCGGATTTAAATTTGTGTTATACAAATTAAAGCAGAAGCCATTATATAAACATAACTTTCACTAACTTTAAATGAACTTAAAGTCTAACATGATGGGAATATTAATAAGTCATTTTTAGGGAGCGACATTTCAGCAATAAATTATGAATTCTGGTTTGGGTATTTCATTGTGCTGACACCCGCTACGCCTCAAAGCTTCAATAATAATGATTTCCATTGAAACCCGGTCACAGTTTGTCCTTAATTGTTTTAATTATATCGACTAAAATTCTCTTGAGGAAATTAAAACTTATATATAGTATAGTATAACCTATAACCTCGTTACGGATTATAACCGCGTGTATGTTTAAGATATTTTTATTCATATTTTAGTTATAGTATAAATTATATCTCAATGTTTCCGAAACCTCACGGATCTACCCGTAAAAATAAAAAATCTGTAAAATGCATTGCTTTATCATGAATGCAAATAGAAAAACTAATCAAAAACTCAAAGAAACTTCATATAAAAGTTGACCTACTTTTATATGACTTTTCTTTGAGTTTAAGCAAATAAAGTTAAGCAACGGCTAAAATATTCCCATTCCAGTTAATTAATCGGGAACTAACAAACGCATTTCAATACGTTATATTTAAAATTAAAAAAAAGTGTATGTGTGTACTGATGTACACGCGTTAGAAGTTATACTTCTTTGGCGTAACCTTATTCTACGTTTGTAGAAATAATAAACGTAAACTAAATTTCATTGGATGTAAATAGTTTATAATCTGTTTTATATAGTTGAGTCTGAAAGTTATAATCTTGATATGAGTATCACGTTGATATTTTCAATGTCACAATAAATCTAACATGTAATATAGTAAAATACTTAAGGTATTATATAATAATTATGAAATAATAAAAAAACTAAAATGTTGACTATAGCTAACTTTAGGGTGTCGGTTTTAACGCGCCAAAAGAAGTATAACTTCAAAACCGAGATGGATTGCATTCTAAATAAGCCCCGTTTACTTAAGTAAGCTAATATATTTATTTACAAATCTTCCAGAGTTTTGTCATAGAGCTTTTTTATCAGACCAAATTCAATGTGAATTCTACCATAAACAAATCTTATGTATTAAAGCTTTCATATCTTTTATCGGCATTTCTAACCTAAAAGTGTTGTAGACAATGCCTTCTGGCACACGGCCAACGCAAGCCATGTTTCAATTTGGCATCTTTTGTTTAATATTCTGCCTCAGGTGTTACATTGAGAGCTTTATTTCAGCGTATTGCATAATGCTATCCATTTAAAATGAAATCAAATGTTATAAATGATAGATATAAAGTTTATATTTTTCTTTATATAAATATCGCTATGTAATGTAAAGGAGTATTTGAAAAAGCGTCCAACAATTTTAAAGATTTAATAAACGTGAAGGACGTCTCCTTCACGTTTATTAAATCTCTTAAATGACAGTGTTTGAATGTAAAGCTATTGGAACATATCCTGAAGAATGTACAAATCTCCGTCTTCACAGTGATAATTTATTAATTACTTAATGTACTCTGCTTATACGTTAGGTAGGGAATTATGCCAGGGAGCTGGCTCGTTGAAGTAATACTCGTTCTCGTATCAACCGATGGACCTAAATAAATTTATTTATTTACGTTCATATATGAGTAAATATGTCCGTGTTTGTGAGTGCATGTGCGTGAGCGAGTGCTAGCATGCCTGCGTGTGCCTATTCGTGTGTGTGTGTGTGTGTTTGTCTGTGTGTGCGTGTCTGAGAAAGAGAGTGAGAGTTTGGGTGGGTGTGTGTTCCCCTATTCATCGAAATTTATATTTGTATCTATAGCGCGTATAATAAATACGCGCTATAAACAACGATAATGCTTAAGAACCCTTAATGAAATATGTTAAAATATTGCCTCTGGTTGTTGATATAACCTAAATTTTCCTTTTTAATTATGTCTGGTTTAATTTTAATCTCTAAATTCGTTGGCAGTATTTATACGATAATGAGTCCAAACATAACATTTACTTTGGCACTCGATTAAACATCACCGCTGTAACGTATTTTCACCAACAAATTCCTCTGATAATGTGGTAAGAGAATTAATTTAATTTGAAATGAAAAGTTCGTTGTAGTTTTCTGAATAGTTATCCGTTGTGATTAAACTTTTTCAAATTCGCAAATTTTACGCATTTGATTATAAATCTTGCAAACTAAAGTTTTGTTGTGATTTTTTGAATAGAATTTGGAACTATTATTTAGTTTCTCTAGAAACTTGTTAATGTTTTTACATGTGCGTTATAGAAATTACCACAATTCGTCCAAGAAGACATTTTTGTGCTGTAATAAAAATACGATTTCTTAAATTACTGGATAACCTCTAATAGAACAATAATGTATCAACTCCTACGCCATTTAGCACGAATTTCCTACGTTCTTTAAATAGAAAAAAACCTTTGAACTATTATATGTTACGTTTAAATAGATGGTACTGTAAAGTTTTTCAATTAAATTAATTCAATTTAAATAATGAATTACTATTTAAACACCATTTATAAAAAGGAAAAAGGAAGATATGTTAGGAATTTAATTTTCATTAAAAAATTAAATGTGTCGAAAATTAATACAAATAATTTATTGAAATCTCATATGACGAATTACAGTTAAAATGTTTTTCGTAAATATTTAATGAAATTTTACTTTTGAATTTAAAATTTAGAAAAAAGAATTTATGAAATATTTTTATTTTATGAAAAATGGTATGTTAAATTATTGAATAACGAGTAGCAAATTAAAAATGCCACATGTTATTTGTAAATAAGAAGTGACGCTAATCACGCGTTTCATCCGTAAAAATGTTACCCTCATGTGCCTAAAGAAGTTTCACTTCAAAAAATATTTCATTACTGATAGAAAATTTGAATGACATTTTTAAAGGAATAATGTGAATTAAAATCAGGAACTTAATAATAATGACTTTAAGGTGATCCATGGTAAGTTCAATGGACCACGTAAGAGAAGGTTAATCTATATTACTAGATGGATTAACTTTAGCATAACAAAGTTTGAATAGGTTAAAGACTGATATAACTAAGATTTACAGTCTTTGAAATACTCATCAATCACCTCCGGCGTGTCTGTGTTGTAATATCTAGAGTAGGAAGATGACATGTACTTTGTCAAGATTGTTTGTGTTAAAGTTTTACGATTAATGGTTTAAATATAATCGAAGGAAATTATAAAAAAAATGGAACAAATACGTGTGTTACCTTTAATTAAATATATAAAACAAAAGAACAAGTATTTTTGAAGTGAAACTTCTTTAGGTGCATGTGGGTAATTTTTTTTGGATTAAATGTGTGATTGGCGTCACGAAGTTGTGCAGCGTTTTTTAAGCTAATTCGTTTAAAGGTTAGCTAGTTTTAATATTTACAAATAACATGTGACATTTTAATTTGCCACTGGACATGTAATAATTTAATAAACAATTTTTCATAAAATGAAAATATTTCTCAAATTCTCTTTTCTAAATTTTTAATTCAAAAACAAAATTTAATTAAACGAAGACGAACTGTAAATAAAAATGCCACAGACGAACAGATTCCTATAAATTATTTGTTTTAATATTCGACACTTTAAATATTTTAATGACAAATAAATTCATGAAGTTCCTAACATTCCCCTCCTTCTAAGTTGCGGTAATTAAAAAGATAATATTTGACATTTGTACTTTGTACGCACGCACTTTTAATTTTTTTTTAAATGTGCCATTAAAAATCTTCTTTTCACTAAAGATTTTGAGGTTGCCTAGCAGAGTTAACTTCTTCTTCTTCTTCTTTAATTTATGGCTTTTATTGGTGCCAATCAGGCCCTATTATTCCGCCAACGACGTGTTTTCTGTGTTAATGTTGAAGTAATTTTCCATTGTCCTTGGAGCACTTCAATTAAAGCTCTAACATTATTTTAAAGTCTTACAAACGTTTATTAGTGTCTTAACAACTTCGCTGTATCTTCATGTTAATGAGTTATATTTTATTTTATTTTTGGCGCGTTCGCCATTTTTACTCTTCCATCTTGAAAAAAAAAAAAAAAAAAAACCAGAGTTAACTTAAACCAATTAGATTGCCTTCACATTTTGTTTTTTTTTTAATTCCTTTTGCAGCCAAGGCTAATATGGCGGCAGCCGTGGCTCGCACCATCTCATCATCAGTCTTTCATGCGAATTTTAAAGATTTCCCTCGTGTCGTGATTACACAAAATCACAAAGTGTTTTTTCGTCTTGTTTTCTACAGCAAAAAACAAATTATTTCTTTTATTTTTCATGTAATATTTTTAGTACAGTTTTTCTATTTATGAAAAAATTACATGCTATTTTTTGGACAAATGTTAGCGAAGTAGTGAAGATATGACATATTACGTTTCGTTGAACAGATGAAAATTATATAATTTTTCAGTATATTGTTTGTTATAGGTAGGATCTATAGGTCGAGAACCCAGAGCCGTAAAACAAGTAATAAAAAAATCTCTGAAGTCGTAATGATTTCCTATTTCATTTAGTTATGTTTATTTTTTTATTTTATTAATATATAAACTAAAACTCATAAAATTAAATTATTATATAAACAATCATTTTAACTCTACAAATGAAAATATGCAAAATAACATTTGTATTTCCTTGTTTATTTAGATTACATGTAGGAGAATCGCAGTTTTTATATTTGATTTCATCAGTGATGATACAGTCTAAGATTGTTAAATTCTCTTACGTAGCGGTACGTCTTTGCTGGTAGGGTTTTTGTTATTGTTATAACGCTTGACTGTGATCACACCTGATAATAAGTGATGATACAATCTAAGATGGATGCATGCTAATCAGGTAATATGCAATTTACATCTTATGTACACGATGCTGAGTAGAAAAATAGAGTGGTAAAATAATACGGTCGAAGCCTTCCATTAGTCCAGGCTTGAAAAATTAGAGTATGCATTATCTAAAATTCGTCCTACTCGGGATAGAATCCGGGATCTCTTCTAGCAAAGCGAGTACTCCAACCGCTGCAACAACAAGGCCGTTAGTCTTAAAATATACAAAAATCTATATGTAGATTCCCATGTATCAATATCGATAAAGTAGTTTAAAGTAGACTGCTTTGGAAAATCAACAATTTGTAAAGCTGTATTTTGAAAAAATAGTAAGATAAAACTTTGTTGAGCATTTAAGTTCTAAACTTAAGCCGCATTGCAGCATCATGAGCAAACAGTCTGAGAGAAGCAGCCAGTAAGAGCTACGGAATTCTATTAAATTCTCGCAAATTAGTTACGACAAAAACTTTAAAGGCAAAACTAAAAGAAAATACCTAAATTTATTTTATGCCGACTGTTTGAATAAATTACGTTTACTTTGAAAAGTATTTCAATGATAAAATTATGAGGTATTATTGTAACTCCCTTATTACTGACATTGTTACGGGATATTCCCAGATTAAGATTTGAAGTCGTTTTTCAATATCATCCTCAGTAAATTGGAAATAATATGAGGAAATGGTTGTATTTGACGACAAAATACTTGAATAGAGTAATTTTGGTTTTGATTTGAAATTGTGCTATGTGCAAAATTCTTCATTCATCTATTGCATGTCGCATTCTGGCCAGCAGCGGATGGAGGGTAAAGTGAGATGTCCTTGGCAGAGCAGCCAAAGCCGATATGACACCGCCTAAGGCTCGCATCAGCTGCTTTACGTGGATCGTGTTTGCATAAGTAAGTAGTAAGTAGCAGCCCTTTAACGTCCCACTGCTGGGCACAGGCCTCGTCACTCGAGGGTTTTTAGAACATAGACCCACCACGCTGCTCCATTGCGGATTGGTAGGCATAGTACACAAATGCACTCTCTATTCCTTCACTCTCATAGTCCGATGTGACGGGAATCCGACAGGGGTAGATCACACCGCCAACTTCCCAACTTTGGGCAAATATTAAGAATATCTTAACAAAAAACTCAATATTGTTTTTTTTTAATTCGCCCGACCCGGGACTCGAACCCAGGACCTCACGTATGTAGTCGAACATGCTAACCACTAGACCATTGTGGCAAATTCATACAATGTTTTTTTAATCTGGCTCGAACTATTTTATTAGGTTTGTTTACGATAAATCAAAATTAGTAGTTATTTCCTATATAATTTCCGCTGGAATACCCTTCAAAGTTGAGATGTTATGTCTTTCTATATATACCGTACCATTATTACATATTACGATACGATTCAATCCGGATGGAACATCACTTGACAAGGGTCGGGTCCTATATCACGAGCTGTTTCATTTAGATTGAGAATTTTCGGCAATTTACAATGCAAGGTCCCTTCGATTTTATCATTGGAATTTGTATGTGTTGATTATACAACTTATCGATGGCGTGAACGTCAATGATTGTGATCCATACCTGTATACTCGAATTTTTGTAAATACAATCTATTATAAAGTAAAAAGCAGACTATTAATGTTCTACTGCTGAGAACAGTCCTCCTCACTCATAGGAGACAGGATTCTTAGAGCATAGACCCATCACTCTGTTCCATTGTAGATTGGCAGGCCTAGTAGCCTTTCATAGTCTGATCCGAAATCAGGCGCAGGATCGATGGTTTAACGTGCTCTCCGAGGCACGGGCATGAAGCCCACCGCCAACTTACCAATTTCGAGAAAATAGTGAGAAATTCTCCGCAGAAAACTCAATATCGATTCCTGAATTCGCTCGACCCGGGACTCGAACCCAGGATCTCATGTCTGTGGCTGAACAAGCTGACCACAGGACCATTGAGGCAGATTAGTCTATTCTGCCTCATTGGTTAGCATATTCGACTACAGACATGAGGTCCTGGGTTCGAGTCCCGGGTCGGACCAATCCAAAAATGGATATTGAGTTTTCTATTAAGATTTTCTCAATATTTGCCCGAAGTTGGGAAGTTGGCGGTGTGATCCACCCCCGTGCCTCGGAGAGCACGTTAAGCCGTCGGTCCTGCGCCTGATCTCTCTCCGGTCGTGTCGGATTCCCGTCACATCGGACTATGAGAGTGAAGGAATAGAGAGTACACTTGTTGTGTACTATGCCTGCCAGTCCGCAGTGGAGCAGGGTGGTGGGTCTATGTCCTAAAACCCTCTCTCATATGAGTGAGGAGGCCTGTGCCCAGCAGTGGGACGTTAATGGGCTGTAACTTACTTACTTACTTAGTCTATTCTACTTTATCAATTTTATATAGCAAAAGTAATTCTTTTTTTCTTTTTCTTCTAATTTTGTGTTAAGCAATGATTATGATAATGAGACTAAGATTACTACTTCAAATCTTTATTGTACATCGCATTTACACGTAGACACGAACTTTTAAGTAATATACTAACTATTACATAGGCAATTGTCCCTTTTTAGATAGTGTTTCAATGATTATCAGGATTATAGGATGGAAAACAAAGGGTTAGCGGTAGTTATTAAATACTGCTTGTTTATTCAATTCCTACTACAAGTTCATACATTTTGATTTTTTTGCATTATTTCTTAAATGAATTAATTTAGAATCATAATTGCATATGGAAATACAAGCAACGGTGTTCTTTGCAGGAACCGCATTACAATTTTAATGAAATGCAAGCAATTATTCTAGTGTTAAATGCTATACATATGTTTAGGTGATAAACATGGAATCTGGTCGTTACATATCACTATACAATGCGTATCAGAAATCTATAATGTTTAATTCAGACCTACTGAATCTCAATAATATAATTATGTAGATATATTGTGCATAATTTTTTAAACTCTACTAACAACAAGGTTGTCTAGATAACCTTCGATAATATAAGTAGAATAACAACTTATAGAAATATTGGAAGTCTCAGATGGAGGAATATCTATTTAAAGTGATGCAAAAGATTTCGTCGCACATTTAACGATTTGCCTTCAATTACAAGTTGTAGTTTGTATTCACTCGACTTTCAGCCACTGCAATTTTGCGGGGAGTTCCAGCATTCACGTCCAAATTTATTGTAGCCTTTTATAATATTATATTTTGAGTAGTTGAATTGCTAGTTACGACATGAATATTTAAATCTGTTGTATAATACCTATTGTAAAATTGAGTCCATTAAGGTAGTGTGTGGTATGCGAATACAAGAAAACATATATTTACATATTTGAGGAAAAATATACTATATACGGTTAAATACCACGATAATGTTTTTGTGGATTGGTGTGTTTTTGAGTCTCGTCGCGACCACGGCCCATGCAATTGGGCCGAAATATCGACAAATCCACAAAAACATTATCGTGGTATGTAACCGTATATAGTATATTTTTCCTCAAATATGTCGATAAACCACGAGAGTTTCAGTTTAAAACATATATTTATATCAAGTGGCTGAATAATAAAGAATAATATTTTGTTTATAAATTAAATTGTTTTGTTAGGCAATATTAATAACATTCTATGTAAAAGAGATTTTGAAAGTTGTACTTTAATATTAATTCAGATAAAGCTAACTGAAAATAAAATAAAGGTTTGCGTCACGTTCAATATAGTTGACACCGTCGTCTCAATATTATATTAAAAATGATATATCTTTATTTGAGTGTTGACCTACGGTTCTGAGATGTGGTGGCTGACTATGGGGCTCATGCGGAGGCTTCGAATTACTCAGCGGGCGATGAAGAGGGCTATTCTCTACGTGATCGAATCAGAAATGAGGAGATCCATAACGGAACCAAAGTTGCCAACATAGACCTACGTATCGCAAACCTGAAGTGGCAATGGGCGGGGCACATAGTCCGAAAGACCAGTGAACGTTGGGGCCAGAAGGTGCTGGAATCGATGATGTCAAGCGGTTAGCCGGTAGAGATTGGAGCCCGGTGATGCAAGATCGGGCCTTGTGGGCATCATTATGTGAGACCTATGTCCAGCAGTTGACATCCATCGGTTGAGATAAAATAATAATAAATAATAACTTTATTTATTTGGGCATGAAAAGAATGATACAGAATTAAAATACCCTGAACCCCTAAACTAGGTAAGCCCGTGACTTAGGGGTCGGTGTCTTCCCAAGTTTACAATTTATTCTACGCCTAGTCTAGTTATTTAAGGAAAAATGAAAAAATTAAAACTTAATTTAAAACTAAAACATGAGATAGATGGCAGAGAAATTAATATTAGTGGTTGTGTGTGTGTATGTATGTATGTATGTGTGTGTGCGTGTATTTGTGTATGTATTTAATGACGACGACCATGTCTTTATTTTGTATTATCACATTTTAACCATATATTATGCTCCTGATCTCTTTCCGTTCATTTCAGATTGACGTCACATTGGACTATGAGAGTGAAGGAATTGAGAGTGCACTTTTGTACTATGCCTATCAACCCGCAGTAGAGCATCGTGGTGGATCCATGCTCTAAAGACCTTCTCTCCTATGGGGGAGGAAACCTATCTCCAGCAATGGGGCGCTAACAGTCTACTTACCGTACCTGTATACGTGAAGAATTTTTTAGAATAGTACCTCGTGGAGTAAATCTTGATCTTCCCATTAAATTAATACTTGTTATAGTATGAGCGTGTGTGTGTGTATGTGGCTGGGTGTTAATACACATATGCGACACTTTTTTTGACAAGCACATTTTTATACCTATTTAATCGATATTTAAAAATAGACTTATATGTTAAAAGTTAATACAAACTCTGATATTGTGCTTGTTATAGCTTTATCACCTCTTCATGTAGCGGTGGGTCTTACTAAGATGGCGTATTCCAGTAAAGGACTGCAATTTCAATATAAGAGAGCGGTGTGAAATTATAGCAAAACGTCGTAATTCAACTGTCACATAATGATGCATTGTAGTGAAACAACGTAATTTTTGCAAAATTGAAAACTTTAAATTGTGTTGTTATTTATTGAAAACAGCGACATTTATAATAAGAAACACCAAATCTTTGGTTGGAGTAGGCTTTTACAGCACTATTGAATCCTCGAATATAGATTATTTCTAGATAATATATCCAATGTGGAACGATCGTGACATTAAAGAACTATTCAAAAGCTAAAATTGGAAGACGTTCTTTCGCGCCCTCTTCTGAAAAGAACTCGCAAAATCACAGTCGAGTATCCTTTCTTTATCCTTCCTTATTTTTAATTACAGCTTGATTTTAACTTATTTCAGGCTTGGGCTAGTTCAGAATTAGGCTTTTTGCTAAAATTATTCATTCGCTCTCACGCTAAAGAAATAATTTATAGCAAATTAAAATTAAATATTAGACATCTGCTAGTTATCACATTTATGATGGTATTTCGAATAAATCCATGGCAGCCAAGCTGATTGCAGTGAAGTGATCAGAACGGTTATCTGTTTTGGCTCACCATTGTTGGCACAGCTATGGATGTTCGTGACGGTGAATAAATAGCCGGTCTGTTGAGCATTAGACGCTAATAAAATATATGCTCTGCAGAGTAGCACGTTTAAATTTTCATATAAAGAACCTGCCTTGTTAGTCTAGCGGTTAACAGACAAGGTTCCAGGCCCTTATTAGGCTGGGGCCAACACGATATATTAACTGCGTCTTAGTTCCTTTGAGTCTGTGTCTAATTGAAAATTATCTCTATTGCTTCCAAGAGTAGTCAGTCATAAACTTGTTTGGTATTGGACAATTACATACTTTTAAGACAACGCTTTCAATAAGATGAAAAAAATTTTAGCTGCGATTTTATACTCCTTGGTTGCGAATTGAAATTTTCGTTATATTAAGCTGTAAAATTACTTTTTGGATTAAGTTTATTAACTTATCTATCCATGCTATAAAGTTATAAAATTTATGGCCCTAACGTTATAATATTACATTTGTATCCTATTTTTACAAAGTACAATTTTACAATTATAACAATACATATTGAATAAATATGTTACTATAGATTGACAAAAGATATGTATAAAAAATTAACATCAACCCATTGTTTAAATTTATTGAAAATGGAGAAATTTCACATTTCTTATGAAAAGGATATAATTTTGATAAATTGAAATATTTGTATAACGTCACATGACACAATTTAAACTTTCATATCTTACTTTACCTCCCTCAACCTTGACTTTATTGAAAAAAGCCTATTTCTATACCAATATTGATGGATCTTGGTTTGCGGTTTAGACGTGGAAATGTAACAGATAGAATTACTTTAGTATTTACAATATAATAAGTATATTTTAAAAAGGTATATTAACTACAGCATTTTAACGTCTTTCTGCTAGGGAAAGACGTCCTTACTCATAGAAGACAGGGTTTTAGAGCATAGATTACGATCACGATATTTCATTGCTTTAATATACGTAATATGCTACAATGATAAAATAAGTATTTTCCTTCGTAAATCCTTTTAATAGTGTATTAGTATATGAAATATGCAACCGGTAACGAATTCGTAATTGATAAGAGAAAATGAAAATTGAAAATTACCGTGGCAACTGAACATTTCGCACTGATTAAACTCGTCTTGGAAATATTCAACGTTTCTGCCCTTATATATAATGTCTGGGTTTGCGGTGTTTTTTGTAGGTGAGTCATTGAAAATAGACACTATATATTTTACGTTTTATTTTTAAGATTTGCCGTTGATTGTACGAAATAGTCAACCGTTTTTAAAAATATCAGTAGTTGCTGAATGATTAATATTCTACCATAATTAATTTAAATTGCATTTCGAACCTTTTCAAAGGTTTTACTTAAAAAAAAATACTTTTATAATCACATACATATGCAATACATATATGTTAAATAAGAAATAAAGGATATCGTTTTTTTATTCATAATAAAAAGTCATACGGTCAAATAAACATTCAATGATACACAATTTATGTGTAAACGATATTTTTTTTTAATAAAAAACTCGTTCATCGTTTACAATTAATATTAATCTATACTCAATTTGACCACAGACTTCAGCAATAAACAGAAAAGTGTGTCTGTCAAGTATGTGGTAGTCTGTGATGTTTTATTTATTGATTTAATATATTTTTAATGCATAATAATAAAAAAAGTAGTAATGTATACTTCTTCCTTGTATCTAAAGTAATACTATAAAGAGGAATTATTTGTGTTTTTGTATGTAATTATGTATGTTTGCAACGTTTTCATACAAAAACAACTTGACCGATGTAAAAATGTTTTCCCTATTAGAAAGCTATATTTTTACTGAGCAACATACTACTTACATACTTTCTCGAAAAAAAATATAGGGATCCCTAATAAAAATGCATTAATGTAACCCAAAGTGTGAAAAAATGTGGCACAAAAAATCTGTCATCGTGCGTTGCGGGAATTATTGATGATAGAACAAAAAATGTTCTACAATATTATAGAACATATTATTATCTATGAAAAAGTCCGAGATACCATGTGTTCAACTACTGTAGTTATGTTAAGAAATTTAAAAAGTTGCTATATTTAGAAATGTAGTAGGAAGTTTTGCCGTCTTGAAATTGCTTTAAAGCCTACAAGAGTTTTACCTAATTCATACGAAAATATTTCTCGTAAAACCCTTCTGTATAGTTTTTATGGCAATTTTTCATTGATTTACAACATTACTTTCTTACTTAGTTATACTTATATTTTCTTATTAGATGTTATTTTTGGAAATTGTTTACAACATATTATTTAAAGTGAAAATATCAAAATATATAGACAATTTCTCATTAGATAATTTTTGTAGGTTGATAAGTTTAACACATTGCTTTGTTTAACTATGTAAAAGTTAGTGTAGTGATAAAAATTACGTGATCAACTTAAATATATTAATAAAGCAGTAATTAAATCCCTTTTTTAATACATGTGATATTGTTATAAACCACTAATATAGCTTCGAGCGCTTTTCATAATGATTTTGAAATATATTTTGCCAGAAAATGTATATGAACAAAAGTATCTTATTACGTATCAAAACTACTTTATTAAGCTAGTTGCTGGCGGTTTCCAAACGTGATTCTTGAAAACTATGCCAATTATGAAGTTCACTACAACCGACTTCGTTTTTGTAACAAATTTTAAAAGGTGATAACAATTGCGCTGAAAAACAAAATAATTAAGGAATTATTATCTTAAAAATAATAATTGTGCAGGAATGAGAATAAAAAAATCATAAAGTGATTATATAATAAATAATAAAGTGATTAGTAGAATTACTTAATTAATTAGAATATTCGAAGGCTTAATATTTGTAACAATATCGATCCCTTTCTATCTAAAATTGTTATTTGTTTATCATGGATGAGAAGATGGTAGAGCTTTTGTTATAAAGCTGAGTTGTATTTATTTATTGCAGACTATTCGTAATTAGGTTAACTATCAGGGAATTCCTAAGCTCTCTATGAAAACAAACTGACTCATTCGACTACAGACATGAGGTCCTGGGTTTAAATCGCGGGTCGGGCCAATTCAAAATCGACATTGTGTGCCCTATTAAGATTTTCTCAATATTTGCCCGAAGTTGGGATAAATTTGGCGGTGTGATCCACCCCCGTGTCTCGGAGAGCATGTTAAGTCGTCGGTCCTTCGCCTGATCTCTCTCCGGTCGTGTCGGATTCCCGTCACATCGGACTATGAGAGTGAAGGAATAGAGAGTGCGCTTGTTTACTACGCCTGCCAGTCCGTAGTGGAGCAGTGTGGTGGGTCTATGCTCTAAAAATCCCCTTTCATACGAGTGAGAAGGCCTATGCCCAGCAGTGGGACGTTATTGGGCTGCTACTTACCTTTTTTTAGCTTACCTATGAATAAAGGCGTCCCATACTGACAATTTATGTGTAGGCTTAGTGAGAGAAACCCAAGAGTGACACTAGAGCTCTGACACTTTGACACTATATCTGTCTTCCGTCATCAAAACAAAACCTATATTAGAGTTGTTTTAACTGGAACAACAGGCTTTGTTTATTTTTGGATGTAAATCACATCTGACGAATCGTTACATTACAAAAAATATATAATAAAAGAATAGTAATAAAGGCCTGGAATTTTTCATATTAATTTTTATTTACAGTATTAGCAATCACAGCGTTCTATATAGGTAGTACAAATGGAATGAAAGATATCGATGCTGAAAACGGCAATGAACATTTGGGTCAGTCACGTAGAAAAGGCTTTTCACTCCAACGTACGCCTGAATATCAATCAAATACCGGTGATGAATTCCTGCAATTAATTCAAAATATCGCTCGAAGTCCGAAAGCTGAAATGGGATCTTACAAAGAGAATAACTATATTAGCAATAATAAAGACCGTAGGAATAAATATGGTCGCTATAGCTACTGGCCATGGCAATATCTCTATGTTAAGCCTCCATGGTTAACCAAATTTTATACACCAAGGAAACGAAATAATCCTTTGGATATCGTTGATAATAATTTAGACACTGATAACAACAAACCCGGGGATTATTCAAAGGTTTATTTAGTTCTTAATTCAGAAGCTGATATAACTGAATCGGATGTGACTGATCTCAGTAATATGTAAGTATGATGTATAATTGTTTAATATAGTTAATAATTACGATTGTTTAATATAGTTAATAATTACGAAATAGTTTTCTATTGCAAAAAGTCATTTTAGAAACGAGATTAAATTATTTAAGGACATTAAAATTACTTTATAAAATTCATATTCTATATCGTTATAGCTTAATATCTCTTTGAAAAATGTATGTTGATTTAAGAATGTTAAAATAAATTTATATGATTTCAGTATATAATATAGTACTTAACTGATTTGTTTGAATCTTTTAAATTACTAAGTGTATTTAAATTTTCTTCTCTACAGCAAGATGAACATGTAATACAAAATTTTATATATTGCTTATTCAGGAGTTTTATGTTTAAATATTTTTAAGGGTATCGTCAGTTCTTTCAAAACCTAGGGCTGGGAAAACACCTAGAAAAGAACATATCATGAAGAAAAGACGTTACAAAGGCTTTATATTGAATGATAAAAGACGAAGAATGCGAGATTCAAAAGAAAGTGAGTAAACCTTGTTACGAAACCTTATCGAAAAATTGGGGAGCAATATTGGCTAAACAACTTAACACAACATTTGAATTTAAAATTGCTGTTAATTTTGTTTTAATTGAAATGTTCAATCAATCTGAAAATCAAATGGCAATAAGTGATACAGATCATGGGTCGGCAACTTTTGATACGGGCAACATTTTTTTTTAGATGAACGTAATTTATTAATTTTTAACCATAGTTATCGTTACTTTTATTTCTGTATCAACGCAGTAGCTTACGGACCGTATGAGGTATAACTTATGAAGCATAAGATAAATTGCTTTTTTTCAAAAGCATAACAATACAATGTTTTAAAAAAGAATTGTTAAAATTATATGAATTTAAATAGTGAATAGGTAGATCGTATTTGTATTTTATTAATTATGTGACATACTGCAGACTCACTCTCTCACACACACGCACGCACACACACATACACATACACACACAAATACACAAGCACACACTCCATTCATAAACACAGACTTTACCCACGCGCAAGGTAAAATCGTTAATTGGTCTTAAGTAAATTTAATTAGATTTATTTATTTAATTAAAATTTATAACAATATAGATATCTACTATAATAAAAGCTACTCAATCAGCCACTTACGGTTTTAGAGAAAATAAAATCGAATAATATATGAAATTTTTATGACACAATAATGATACACGCTGGATGAGAGAGTTTTACTGAGAATGGAAGCTGGAGTACTTAATTGCGACGTGGATGGACTGTTCTAGAATACAAAATAGAACAAGTGAGGGAAATATGCAGAGGAAGCGCACATCGCTGCTATATAACAGTCTTTATACACACTTTAACACAGATACTTATATAAACACATTATATTGATAAATAAGATAAAATAGTAAGATTTGTAAGATCCTAGAAAAGGTTAAGATATCTTCTGGATTTCTCTTCAAAAATGTCAGAAATATGTTTGATACAGTTCTTATACACAACACGTATTTTAATGTTGAATGGTATTTAAGAGATAATAAAGTATTGCTTCATTTATTAATTGTCACACAATGTTAACTGGTAAAAAATTATGATTCAGGCAGTTACTATGGAGTGGCCTGGCCAGTTTCGTCTTCTTGAACCTTTAGATCTTTTACTAGCGGACAGATTATTGAGTTTTCGAAAGAGCTGGTTAAGCTTATTTTAATAAATAATATTTTGATCTATATAAAGGTGTACAACGTCATAAATGTATTGTTTTCTTATTTGATCAAAATAGCACGTAAACGGGTTTACAAGAACGCTCTTTTTGCACTCGAACTCGTATATTTTTTTAGTATTTACTTATTTCATTTTTCAATTTAGGCTCCAAAGCAACACCCTTTAACGTCAATACACAATTATTATTGTAAATTATATCTGTAGATATATTTACAAAAACAACAATCATTATCATTCTGAATGTTTACAATGCAATATGCCACTATAAGCTAAGTCCAGAGCAGTTTGGCTTTCTGAATTAGGACTCATTTTAATTTTCTTGTTAAATTTTGAATCTTGCAGTCTCATTATTGTGCTTCGCAGTTTATTATAAAAACAAATACCAAGAACGTATTATCTTGTCTTTGCGAATCTTAAAAACTAAAGAAAAACTACTACTTAGACTTCTTTTTGAGTAGGTGCAAATGTTTTCGTTATGTATAAAATATTTACGTATATGTATACTGACTAAAGAGTCAGAATACCCAACTATTCATATTAGATTTTGAGAAAAAATGATCTGTACTGTTATATTGTAATTTTTTTATAGTTTATGTGTCAAAGGACTCAAAAGAAAATGATTATAAAGTGAAGAGGCCTCGAGGAGAGTACGGAGGCAGTGGCGGGCGAACTGCAATACCCTACATAAGGCATCGTGGTGACATATTTGAGAAAGAATAATTATCATTTTTATATTATGTTCTTTAATATATTATACAAAAATTTACAGTTTTTTGTATTGTAATTCTATAAAGAGCTGTGGCGATGGGTTGAACGTTGCCAGAAAACCGAATAAAAAGATAACTATTTATATATTTATCGCAAATTACAACGGACTGGAATACTTTCTTTAATGGATCTAATTGTAAATTTAAGCCATTCTTAAAGCCACCTGACTCTAGTTAGCCTCAACTCTGGTTGAGGATAACAGGCGTCAACTGATTCACTCCATCACCAGGACTTAGCCTCGAGGATCGTGTGGATGGTCGGTATTTTATTTTTGCCCGAAGTGTTCAAATGGGCTGGTTCTCGCTGACGACACCGGCGAGCCCATCCAGGTCTAATCAAATAAATGTCACTCCAGAAGTAGCCACTGCCATCACATCGTCTAAGCCGTCATTGTTTACATCAGATGGGGATGACAGCTCACGAGACAGCCAGACAAGCTCTCGACACGCGGATAGAAAATTCATGAAAGTATATGTGCGAGGAGTTGTTGATCGGCGAATTAACACCTCCATGGTGGGCGTTCTGGTATCAATCATTTATCAATCAATCCAAAAAACTTTTCTTACATAATAGAAAATTGGAAACTTCTGATGAATTGACGATTTGGCTACGTATTTGCAATATACATTTATTTCAAAGTAACTTATTTTGATAGAAATTGTAAGTATGTATAATTTAATGTAGGTAACATATCTGCATAGTGAAATCAGTAATAAGGAAAACCAAGTTCATCGACACAATTTAGAATGTCGTTTATGAAATATCTCTATGTAGCGAAATCTTGAAGTCAAGATATGTCATTATTATACGAGTAATTGCAGAACTTTTGTGAGTGCAGCAATGGTCGGGTTATAGTCATGCACTTTATTTGGGGTAGAGATCCATAGAGAGAAGTATTAACTCATAGACTGCTGATAATTGAGACAGAGTATCACTTCTAATGTCATTAATAGTCTATTTTAATCAACGTATTGGCTGTTCCGCATTTTAAGTCATATTGTTTTATAGAATCTCCACGATAACCATTCTCCTGGATTGAGGTTTATACTTCGTGCCACTGTTGACGATTAATTTATTTGAAATCAAGTAACCTTCATTTAGATTCAATGTATAGGAAATGAATTTTTAACTAGCGTAATTGTGCGAGCCCTCTATTCGCTAGTAGTTTTCAATTCAATTTCCATTAGGGAATTGTATTTTATAATTTATTTAGGTCATTACTGATGTGCTTCGCAAATGGACTGTTGCCAACCTATAAGCAAGGTCTCTTGGTAATTCTGTTACTGTACGCTGATGTGGAGAAACCATTAAGGACTTCCCAGGTCGTCAAGTTACCTTAAACTTTACCATGACCTACCATCAGGGGGCATCACAGTCAAGCACTAACCTATCCGCAATAAAAGTCCATGGTATTTGAATCACGACCCCTTGAGGCATTTTGTTGTGCCGAGTCTCCCGTCGTTGCAACGAATATTTTAAATGAAAAGATATATATAAGTAAAGGGGTAGTTCAGTAAATAAAACCACAATCAGTATTTTCATGTTTTACTAATGCATACTTTCTATAATTTTATTAAGAGTATATCACAGTCATCACTTTAATAAGTGCATTAATATAAATAGTTTACTCCTGTATTATAATTAAATATCTATATATGTATAAATCGAATTTCTAATAAGTTATTAATGAATAGTTTGACTAGATTTAATACAATGAATGCATAAAGGAAATGCTTAATTAATATTACCCACGAATTAAATATGTGTATGATAATTATTCGAATCTCCGTTTTTATGAATAAAAAGGGCGAAATACGTTTAGAAAAAGTTATCCTAAAAATTACTTTTAAAATGTATCATTATAAAGGAAGCAATAACAATAATCTTTTTTTGAAATTGTAAAGAAAAACTTCTTCATATAAGTAAATTGCATAATTTACTTGACTGTTTAATTAATAAAACGGGAATGGCGGGTCATAACTACAAATATAAGTAATAAGTACATGATTATAAAGTGAATCCATTTATTCTTATATGAACAAGTGTATTATTATATGAAGTAGTTTTCATCAGAAACGCTTAGTATTTTTTTATTATTATTTTTTAAATCCCGTAATTGTGCTTATAATGTCAATTATAATCCTGACGTTGAATTAGAATGATAGAGCTTTAATTAAAGCGTACAGAAATAAGTTAAATTAATTCTCATTTCGCCCTTATTATCATAAATTGACTAAATTCCATACTAAGTGAAATATGTGCATTAATATTGTTTGGTTTCTCCCAGTACTGAATATGTGAATGCTAAATTTATTTTATACTTGTGCTGTTAAATGATAAATGCATCTGATTCGCTCTATTGTTTGCACGGACGGTGTTTGTTTTTATGTATTGTGTTTGCTCCGGGCTCTGCGGTGCTGTTTTAATTTTCAGTCCAACAAACAGTGATGGCGTATAAGCGAATGTGATTTCATTTTCAACGATACAATAAACCTTAATATTAATAAATTTTTGTGGTAACAATATCAAATTTGCAATACATTCACAGCGGATATAATCCACTACTAAATACTTATATGGTATTAACAGGAAACAAACATTTTGTGGTGAAAATGTTGATAGACTTTAATTATTCACGAATATATATACAGATATTTATATATATATTTGTCAAAAGTGAAGTATTTATTGATGCGACTCTTGTGTGTTATACACGTAAAGCAAAAGGTTTGGAGTTAAAAGCTTTAAAAGTTTTATAAACTCTCCGAAAGTTTTATGATTTTGAAGTGATGCATTTGAATATTGACTTACAGTCTGAACAAAAGTACTAACAATTGGTAATAAAGTGTTACCTTTTCTTTTATGTTATTATAATATATCGAACTTTACAAACGCTTGTATTCCTTTTTATTGCTCGAGGAAATAGGAAACAATGGTGACTTTACACGCGAAGTACTTTCGGTTACTCATAATTTTTTGACTGTCAGACCAAAACTACGTATGTAGAATATACAGCACGACTATGTTATTGTAATAGTTTTTGAAATGGCTTACTTTCGTGTAAAATTTGTTGAATAATTGTAGTATTTCTAAGTATGATACATTAATATCACCAAACTCACAAGAGTAACAAACAATTAGTCTATTATTTTCTAATTAAATTTGATTACAAATATTTAAACTCTTTATTAGGTCGGTATTTTATATTTTCCCTTCCTTAAATACGTGAATCTTATGTGAATGACCTATAGTTGGTGTTAACATTAATACAAAATTACTCTGTACGCCTCGAGATACCGTAGGGCTGTGAAAGGCTTTACCCGTGCTCATTCTCTGTTAGTGACGTGAATAGAGTATTTAGTAATAAATTAATTTTGGGTAAATACAGCGATAATTTTCTTTGATTGACGAAGGAACTATCTTGCAGTAAATGGGTGGAAATGTTCATAAATTAAATTACAACGATGACAGTCACACCGCTGTATAGAGCGTGTACATAAACTTGGAGAATAGGACAGACGTGCCTACTACATAGTCGTACATATTAGGGAAAAGGAAACAAGAAGAGGAATCGATTTCACGTACATGCTAACATTATGTACTGTGTACCTACCATATTTACAGCTATTTTCTTTTTCATACATAGTAATGTTAAGAAAAATAACAAAAATAGTATTAACAATACTGGAAGACATGTCGGCTAAGAAATTTTTTACTAAATAGAAACATTTAGTTGTAAAACTTGTTTGAAATAAGATCACCGACACTAAACCGACGTTTTTATATAAACAAGTATCGCTTATTCGTTTCCTTTTTCCTAATAGTGTACTCCAGGTTTATGTTGAATAAAATATCTTCATGTTATTATACTGAGAACATTCGTTCATATAGAAACTCGAATGGAATATATTATTCGGTTATCTGTGTGACTGTGTAGAAGCCTTTGTACAGCTTATGAGATTGAAGTTAAAATTATGCTTACGAGTATGTTGTTTCAGTAGCAAGATCTCGATATATACTAAAAAATATTCAGGAACTATTGAAAAGAAATTCCATCCCTACATGGATGGAGATAGAAACCGATTGATAATTAAAATGCATGATTAAATGTATTGATTTTTACCTCTTAATTGAATATTTGACGGCTTCATTGACACAGTAACGGAAGTATTTACTACACCAGAAGAGGTGCTAGATTCGATTTTGGTTGTCAGAAAGGCAAATTGAGAAAAATGTTTTTTCTAATTTATCTGAGTCTGTACTTGTGGGAGTCTTTAGATGTGGCTTACCACCCAATCAGTAGAGACAAATCTCTAAACCGAAAGATTAGATTGGTTACGATACTACATAGAAACCAAAAGAGATAAATTATCAATTATCAGGTTAGCGGGTTTTCATCAGTATCATTATTTACCATCAGGTGACATTACAGTGATGCACTAACCTGACAGCAATAATAATATGTATACTCTATTCCATATTTATTTTATACAATAATAGGAGCCCTTATAATTATAATTTATGGCGATATTACAAGTTGTATAAACTACTTGTCGTACATCGAAATTAGTATATAAGGAACGCCATGTTTTGAATTTCAAATTAAATTTAATATACCGTTTAATGTACAATGTACAGCTATTATCGCGCTGTGAATATATTTTTGGAAAAATTTAAATATATTTTATAATGTAATTATATGTATAATAGTTCTAATTTAATATAGCTCTATAGATTATAAATGTGGCTAGATATTTTTTTAACTATACGACTATGCGACTATAAATATTAATAATTGATCCTTTGATAAATACATTTTTGGGACTTAGACGATAATTGACTAGATAATATGCAAGCTATGTTACATCTACTTTTATTTTGACTAGGCCATGTTGTAGGAACTAAACAAATTAATATAATGGAAAAATATTCTTTTGTCTTTACTTTAACATGAAATTAGTGGTTCTCTGTTTCTACGATGTTACAGATAATACTATGTTACAAACGTATGTTTATAAAACTTTAAAAGCACACTTTTAGTTGTATATTAAAATAGTATTGTGTTATAACTATAATGATACAATTTAAGTCTGCTTCCTTTGGTGTTATTGATATGTAGATATGGTAGTTGGGACATTACTAAATGTATTGCTTGGAAAGCAAGTTTGCGTGCAATCCATTATGTTACTATAATACATTACTAGGGTTTTCTTAGGGAAAGGGCTTTAGCGTACATAAAGTAATTCATAACATAAACTCTTAAGGCAAGGAATGAGATTTAAAGTATTCATTTACGTCCATCTTGCACGAGTTTCTTAAAATCAATACTTAGAGAGTGAAATCTTTAATTATACAATCTGATCTTACCATATTACATTACACAATATGGTCAGAATTTTATGACTCTTTTTGGGTTTCAATACTCAGGCTAAATACTATGCTTGAATGCAATTATCACATTTAAATATTGGTATAATCCAAGGATATAGGAAGTCGTTTCTGTGGAAAATACGTTCACAAGAAGACATTTATTTACTTGCTGTTATAGATACAAAAACGTAAATGAAACGTGTATTTTAAAAGATTTCCTATATAATTATAGGGGGATATTACCATAGATTTTTTCCGAGGTATTTAAATCAGAATAGTCAAACAGTGAAGTTAAATAGGTCGCTAAAAAATCAATAACATGCAGTATATAAATATTATATCAAATGGACAATTCATTAGGCACATTAATACGATTTTATATCATAGATTGGTTGCTTATTACTATAGTTATTACGAGTAATACAGTAACGACGGGAGTTGCGAATTCAGGTGAATGCATTAATTTATTTGGTACCTAAAGTAGTAAAGACAACCTAAATAGTTAAATATAATCCACTAAAGATTTATCTGTTTTTGTTTTATGTTAAGAAGTATTGTCTATAACTGTTTTATAAATAGAAGGTATATTATTATTGGTACACGTAACACTAGAATTTAAGAATCTTATCAAAAAGAAATGCAACAAACATCCTTTAAACAGTTTTCTTAAAAATAATATTAAAGAAAAGTTCTGCTATTCTATTCTATTTGATAATTGAAATATGATTAAATATTAAAGTGGTCAAAATTTTAATATACATTCAGCTATGAGAATCTACGAAGGATATACACAGCAAGTGGGGTGTATCATATCGATGCTAGAAAGCAAACCCGTGGTAACCCGCAAAATATTGTTTTAATTAAACTTAAGGATAGTGCCGCTAAACTCAATCTGTTTATCAAAAAATAATAACGTGGTGTTCAAAAATACTTTTTCTGTTTTTATAAAAAAGTTTTTTGTCCTTATGATCAATTTTGGATTTACAGTTACGAGTTTGCTTTCCAGTGTTAATATAGATTATGTATACTATGGAAGAGCTTGTTAATAGTATGCTTCACAAACTGTTAAAGGCAGTGAGGCTTCTTAAAAATCTATCTGGAGTAGAGAAAGTAAAAATTTTTATAACATAGACATATAACCTTATTGTATTAGTTTTCCTAATATTGCATTAGCATATTATGTCTAGAAATAAACATGTTAAACAAAGTGTTCACATTGATAAATGACACGCTGCTTTGTGTACCTAAGTAGTATAGTGTAATGTCATGGAAACTATTAATTTTGAGCTCTTATATTGTAAAAAAACAATAATAATGTTGGTTGTGTGATATTAAACAAGTCGTTCTGAGTTGTTAATTGCAAGAACTTCACTATTACTGACCTTGTACATCCATCAGATGAAATGATGGTGAGTATAAACTCATGGTGAACATTAATCATATTTAGCTTATGTCTAATGAGATCATTATGTATTTTCAGATTCAGTAATTGGAAGACAAGAAAGTTAGTCACAATTGTTATTATTATATAAAATTAATTATTAATATGTTTTTTCAATTCGCATTATCAGATAAATCTTGTTCGCTTTTTTGCTCAATATACAAAATAAAATAGTGTTTCAGTCCAAATAAAAAGCTCTGTATAACTGACGTAGGTATTGCTTTATATTTTACGTCACATTAAGGAATGGCTTGAAATCTATCAATATATTATATATCAAGATCATTTTTATTCCATGATTGCACTTCCCGAGATATACAAGTTATCTCGAGGATAAAAATATCACTTAGTATCTGACTATAAAAAATGATTACAAGTATATACTTTCGAAATTTTAAACAAAATAGTAAATTTTGAAAAAAAAAACATTTTGTTTTGTTTCGTAATTCCGGTTTTAGTTATAACTGTTTAAAAGTAGATAATTAATGATATTTTGAATATATATGTAATGCAGCTACAATCTAAATATAGTTAGTAGTGCAACATAATGATAAATCGTTATCTACCTACTTAACGCAATTGTTCCCATTCCAGGCTATTAACAATATCTCGTTTGTTTTTAACATATCGTGCATCTTACACTACTTTATACCGATATAATTGAGATGAAGCTTCTTACTTCTTTACTAACGAAACCATAAAAACCAAAGTAACCCATTGAAAATTCTATTAAATCTTTGCAATTTAAACACTAAAAAAAAGTGTGCAAATATAACCATGGCATTTAAGTAGGTTAATGACAAGAATATATCTTTTACCAACTAATTTTACTACCATATTGTTGATAAATTGGTTACCTAAACACTTTGAAGATCCGGGAACGAAGTCATTAAAAAAAATTGATATTTGCTTCTTTACTAATACGAATTTTCATTATATGCCCCAGGTTGAAAAGTTGGAGCAGTGTATCGAAAAACTGTTTGAGTCAATTGGATTTACTAATCCAAAAATCCATCTGAGCAGGCATATATAAAAGCCTACAACAATAAATCTTTAATTTTGCATAAACTAATGTGTAACAAATTTTCTTTAAAACGCCAAATCAAATTATTTTTAGACTCAATTCGCTCTTTTTTACACAATTAACAATTTACTCTTAAACTGCCGTTACCATAGTTCTAGAAAGTTGATGACTGAATAATTTAAATTCCAATAGTCTTATTACAGAGAGTTAATAAAATTGTGGCCTATAAGTCCTTGTTAAAGTTATTTTTAATGATGAAAGCGGCTACAAATGTGTAAAGTTTACAAAGACGTATTTCAACAATAATTAGCAAAAAGTTGTTGATATTACTCTAATATTAAAATCATGTTCAAACTCATGTTATTGTATGTCCAATATCAACATACCTGGGTTACTTCGGTTTAAAAGCTGCAATACACAGTACACAAACAGCATATTTTCGCTAGTATAGCAATCTAATGGACCCATTCATTTCTACTGTTGATGAGACATTCCTTACTCATATCTAGTATAATTAATGCGTTCACTTAAAAGTTTATGAACACTTTAATTTTTATTGTTAAACTGGTGTTATGACTTGTAAGTCCTTTGGTTACATCTTAGTCTGCGATTTCCCGCCGCCGCGTAGGCGATACATGTCACCCTCAGAGGTAGTTGGGGCGTGACATGCAACAAAGCGCTCCCATGCCCTTGTAAAGGGATCCTCTTCGCTTGTTCCGCCACAGGCCGTTAACGTCATCACCTTTCAGTGCAACGTTAGTTTCTGTAACAAATTTTATACAAACATACATACACACACACACACACATATATATATATATATATCTACATACATATATATTTAAGAGAGATCCAAGAAGCCCAATTGTTTATGATCTTTCAAATTCATCTTAAGGATAAAAAGAATGTCTTTTCAATAATACCACTTTTAAGAATTTATTCACGTTTAAGAAAACTACCCTCGATTTTCTGTGCGACCGTGAGTTTTGGAGATATGCAAAGACAATTGATCCATTTTCATTCAAAGTCCGTTAACTCAGCAACAAAGAATCGTATCAACACAAAATAATACTAAATTGAATCTTAATAGACAACCTAAGCAATCTATATGCGGTTAACTTAGAAAATAAATTTTCAAGTCCTTACACCAAAAGTAATAAAAAAAAATACAATTTTTTATTTTATTCATTAAGATTGCGCGATACGTTTTACTTAAAAAAAATATGTGATTCTAAAATTAGAAATTTCTAACTTCAACTTACTTTTAATCCGTTAAGACAATTTTTATAGGAGACACAGCCATTTGAAAAATTAAAAAAAAATTTGACATTTTTGAAGTGAAACTACTTTAGGTCATGCGCCTAAAACTGTTTATGGACGGGCCGCCTGATTAGCGTCACGAAGATGTGCAGCGTTTTTTACATAATTTGTTTGAAGGTTAGGTACTTTCAATATTTACAAATATGTAATACAACATGTGGCGTTTTAATTTGCCACTAGTCATTTAATAATTTAATATACTATTTTTCATAAAATATAAAATATTTCATAAACACTCTTTTCTAAATATTAAATTTACAAACAAAAATTAATTAATAATTTCTAATATTGATGAAATTCGTCTTTTGAGATTTCAATAAATTATTTCTATCAATTTTCGACATTTTTAATATTTTAATGCTAAGTAAGCTCATTAAAGTCCTAACATCTCTTCCTTTTACCTCCCTCTAAGTCTAATCTAGAAAATCTAAACTGTAATGTTTTTATATATACTTGATGTACTTCATTTGCACTCAATCCCATTATATTATAGACAAATTTTTATCCAAATTAATCCTTTACATTCATACTGGTTTTTTCTTTGTACTCCTTTATTGTTTTTCTTTAATACAAATGTAAAAGTAAAAAAATAAAGTCTTCCTTTCTTTGGTTCTTTATATGCAGGTTGTTAGACGTTAAACAATGCCCGCTTAACAACATTGACATTTTTACTGATGCAATGATGCTAATACTCCCATCAATAGCAGAGGCCTCGGGTGCGATCCTTGAGTGGGAAAAGTTAGGGTAATTACATTTTCAAATTTGTCTGAGTTTGGGCCAGTGGAAGGCTTCGTCCTTGACTAACCTTACCTACAAAGACGTGCAGCTATAAATTCACTTTAAAATATGCGTTCTAGTATTATGTTTTTTCGAAACATTAGAAGGTAACTTACCGTTTACTACGTTAACCTGAATGCAAGAAAAATCGTCTAAAAGAAATAACTAAAGTCATCACGTCAGTCATGGTAGGTAGGTGAATGAATATTTACTAGATGATGTACAAGCCTCTCATCAGGTAAAGCAGAGAACTTTAGAAAATGTAATATGTTAAATATCTCCCCCCCCCCCCTAAAAATATATGTTCTTTCGCTTGAAATTGAGTTTGGGGAAACCAGCTGGTTTAGTAAAATACACTCGTTTTGGATACAATTGTGGGCGATATTATATTAATTATTGTGTGAAATCTCTTTTTAGAGGGTCAGGGGATTAGTAAGCTTGTTAGTAATTATTACTGTATGTAATTACAAAGGGGATTAGTGAATAAGGTATGAAATACAAGTTAAGTAGTTTACCTTTTATAATTGGATTATGGTTGCTGATTTGCAAATGAGTGAAACTCTAATTTTATTTATTTCCAAACAGTGATATTTCTTTTAAATATTATCTACTTATATTAAAATTGATGATCATTTCATAAAGAGTGAGCTATTGTTCATATTTTATGACTTATGCTATAATTATGAATTTACCTAAATAAATATCATGTGTGTGTATGTGTATCACGGTATTTATAATGGCACTCCTCTTAAACGGCTCGCCGATTTTAGTGAATCTTTTTTTTATTCCATGATATTATTTAGCAGGTATGCGAATAGGTTGTAGAGCATTTTTATCCCTCCTACTCTCCCATTTTTAATTACGATATTATGTGATACAGGGTACAGTATAATATAATATTGTGGCAAAAATGTGAGAGAAATAGGACTATAACATATCAAATCGATATCGATTCAAATAAAATCTTCTATATAAGATAAATTACAATAGAAATATTGAAATATGTAAATGCAGTGCGTGTGAAGAATAAAAGAATGTTTCTTATTTTCCCCAGTGTGTTCTTGATATCCTTGGAGGGTTTCACAAAGCTCGTAATCCTCGCATATAAATATAGGGTAATGTCTATTCTATGATATGCGAACTATGGCCCTGTTCGTTATATGTTAACAAAGTTATTCAACGAGCGGGTACTGACACAATTCATCTATTACAGATAAATAGCTACAAATTTGGCATAAAAGAAGAACACTTAAAATAGAAATATCATCGAAATAAATAATTGTATACCGTTTTAATATACGGCATTCGGAATCACTATTTTTGAAAATCTCTAAAAGGAACATTTTCTATTAACACAGTGATACTTTTAAAAAAACATTGTTATATATAGGTATCTGAACATATTTATAAATTTATGATAAATGTTAGAGTTAGATTATTTTATATTTATTTTGCATTTTTTCTACCTATACTAAGGAGATTAGGCGCAGAAACAACAGCGTAATTTGCTCTCCGAGAAACAATATATATTAAGAAAATCTTAACAGAAAACTCAATATCGAGTTTTGAATTCGCTTGACCCAGGACCTCATGTCTGTTCCTAAACATGCTGACCACTAGACCAGTGAGGCAGGGAATTAGTAAAGTAAATAGCAGCCCATTAATGTCCCACTGCTGAGCACAGGCCTCCTCACTTGTAAGAGAGAGGGTTATTAGAGCATAGACCCACCACGCTGCTCCACTGCGAGTTGACAGGTATAGTACACAAGTACACTCTCTATTCATTCACTCTCATAGTCCGATGTGACGGAAATCCGACACGACCGGAAACAGTACAGGCGCAGGACCGACGGCTTAACGTGCTGTGTGAGGCTTGGGGGTGAATCAGACCGCTAACTTCCCAACTTCGGGCAAATATTGAAAAAATCTTAATAGAAAACTCAATATCCATTTTTGAATAGCCCGACCCGGGACTTAATCCCTGGACCTCTGTGACTGAAAATGTTAACCACTAGACCAATGGGCAGAAATGAGGCAGTGTTTCTTATATATTGTCTCATTTCAATTACGTCAAGAGTTGCCTGACAATGATTGCGTTAAGCAGTAGTGCCCTTGCACATAATTCTTGCCAAATTTTAATTATAACAAAACTTTATTATAAAAAACCCAATAACATTATAATAAAGTTTAATGGTGTATTTTTTTTAGTCTTTGTGCAATATAGCGTTTATATCGCATGAAATCAAAAAAAAATCATGAACAATTTATAATCGACCAAAATCCTTACTAAATACTAAGATAAGAAAAACGTATTATGACTTATAAACAGAAAATAAAGGCTTCAACTAAGATATTTCTTACCTAAATGATTAAGGTTATCATGCTGTGGGAGATACTCCTGAATGTCGTTGACAATTCTGGTGATTTCTTGCGTATCTTTTGCGATACTGCAGAGCTCCTCCTGATTAAAATCGGGTGTGATTTGCTTGCACAATAATATCTGACTGATCACATTTCCAAAGTTTGAGGGCCCAGCACGATTTTCTGTATAAAATTAAAACAAACGATGTATTGAATTAAGCGGTGTAGATTAAATTTAATGTATTAAGGTTAATAATAAATTATATGATGTAAAAAGCCGGTTAATTATTATGATTAGTCATGTATTCTACGCTTGTTTAATCTGATAATTCCAATCTTGCATCTAGCGCATCTAAATGTCTAGCAAATTATCTCCTCCAAGTTTCCAACTAATGAGTTGGAAATAACATTAATATGTTAATCGTGTTTTATGAGACATAAACATTGAAATAGTAGGAATATTACTTCTATAACTATAGAACCGATTACTAAATGACATTTAGTAGTCTGGACCCCGAGAAAGGATTTCTATAAAAAATTGAATTATCGTCACTTCTAGAGCTAGAAGCCTTATCCTTACAAATATTATAAAGTAATTATTTCAATCAGTCTGCCTGTCGCGCTTTTACCATAAAACTATCGCAACGATTTAAATTTAATTTGGTGGTCAGACAATCTAGAGCTTGAGAAAAGACAATAAGCTCTTTGCAGTGAATTAAGTAATTAGCCTAAATTGTTAAAAATACTACCCAATAACACTATTCGAGACGGAATATATCGCGGACACAGCTAGTTTAAAATATTAAATAGTGCATTTTATGGCACTGTCTAATTTTAGTGAAGAATAATTTAAAAAAAGGAATCGTGTTTACTTCGTATGTCACGAATTTTTAAAAGTATATTTATTATCAAGTCAACTAAACTGTTGTATTCATAAATTCCATCCTCCCTAGTCAAGATGACATTCTAAGTACGATAACGCCTCGTCGAACGACTAGAACACTACAATTTGTTTATGTAAATACCTGTCATGTCGATATGATACGTCATTCCCATACATTTTATAAGCATTCTACTGGCGTTAGCGTACTTAGAATTTTATCTAGTCTGCAGACCCAGAAGTGTAATCGTTTTTATGACAACATACAATTCATCTTAGTACCCACTTATATATTTTGATTAGCTTAAAAAATATTCATTGGTTGTTCCTTAAAGTTCTTTCTCAGGGCCTATGCATACTGTTCATGTTTTGCTATCGTCAGTCGTTTTTATTTGTAGTAAAGTTAAGAGGAAACATTAAGATAGATAAAAATGTGAATTTATCCATTTGTTATATAGAAATACCGTAATAAGAAGACATGTCCATTGGTACAAGTTGCACTAGCCGATGACACTTGGCGAGTTCTCGGAGCAGTAGCTGAGCCATGAAGTACAACAACACCAACTGGGGCTGGTCTGCACAACCTTCGCTTGTTGACCTGAATATAAAATAAAGTCGCTTAGCTTCAACTATTAGTTTACAAAATGATGTCATTCGCTCAGTTTAAATAACTTTTTTAACCTGTAGGGAATGACGCTTGATGTTATATGTCAATTTTAATTAAAAATTTTATTTTCTGAATAATTATAAAGCGCTACTACAATCAAGTTGGAAATATTTTAAAACCTCAATTGTACTAAAGCTGAAGACTGTATACCGCTATTTTAATCATTTTTTAATTGGTACTATACAATAATAATAAATCTGGTGAATTATTAAAAATGCAAAAGTGTCTTTCATCTATCATCACTTTACATTTTCACGCCTAAAGCAATAAACTATTTTTGGTAAATTTTGACATAGAAATAAATGGGACATTGAATACGGAGATGGGCTACGTTTTGACGCGAAAATAAGTAACAGAAGGAGGCTTCAAGATAGTGTAGGAGATCAATTAGGTCTCTAATTTAAGGAGATAATAATTCACTATATTAGTTCACTTGGTAAGAAATAATCAATAATTTTTGAACAAGCAAGGATGAAATAAATAAGTAAGCCTAGCTTTAGATCTGACATTACTAGAGTTTGCATTATATTATATGTACATGTTGTATACATATGATGTACCTTAGAGATGTTAGTACTAACTTTGCGTAAACGAAGTTGGGGCTTCGTCTAGTTAAATAAAACTCAAATCCCTATTTCACAGACTACTCAGACATTTACTTGATCATACCCGAAATCCCGACACTAATCAATCAAGCTGTCATTATTCCTGTCTGTAAACTTTAGCTACTTCAGACTGCAATTCCCATTTTACCTTCCACCTTCATTTACGCTTTTACGATTTCTATTATCTTCAAAACAATGCAGCTCTACATTTTCCTCTGTATTTATTACGTACAACGGTAAAATATTGTGGAGATTTCAGAACTTGATGAGCTAAGTCGGATACGGTCTGATTTGTCATTATTATATTCAGAATATTCGCTTCGATAAAATGTTTCTAAAGACACTGTGTTCGTAAATTTTTAGTATGATATGATTTGTGCTTTAAAAAGTTTAGATGAACAATGACTTCATTTTCAATTGTTTATTCTTCAATTTGTATTAACATTTATTGACTTTTTAATCACTTATTTATACCACTAAATAAGTAATTAAAGAACCGCTTATTTTTACCTCTTCTGTCTAGCAAATAGCACTTGAAAAAAAACGAGTAAAATACTTATAAGATTCATACAAAAAATGATGAAAGGAGAGAGAAATATTACATTTTAATTTAATAAAGGCGTGAAGTAGGTAGTGGGTTTTATATACATGCCAAATGTTTATTCTCTTTGATGCTAAAATATAAGAAGACAGCTGTTCCTTTAAGTAATACGATTTCTTAAATTAACTCGTTCGTTTAATTACATATACAATGTCTTGAAATATTATTGAATTGTATGTAAAATTATAACTTTATAGTTTATATAATATCATAAAAAGGAAAGATTTGTATTTTTGTGCGTAACGAATAAACTCAAAAACCGATTTTAATAATTCTTTTTTCATTAGAAAGCTACATTACCACTGAGTAACATAGGCTATATTTAGTACTAGATTACTATAGAAATCTTTGAAAATTCCTATTAAAACCAACCGAAGGTGTAAAAAAATTAGCCATAAAATGTCTTTCATCGCATACGCTGTGAAGAGTATTAATGAAAAGACAACAAAATGTTCGACAATATTATAGAATATATCAATATCTACAAAAACTTTGCGAGACTATATGTCTAACTATTATAGTTACGTCACTATAACTACTTTTTGACATTTAACAAATTGATAGAAATTCCGATCAAAATCAGACCGTGTTATCCATACCATTTATAAATTTTTATCCAAATAAATAATTTAATATTCTAAACTGTCTCAATAACTGATGATTACTTTTGAATTATTGAAATCGGATATTCCATTCAAAAGATATCATTAAATTAAAATAAAAATATATGCCGGCCGCGGCCGCAACGCAGCGCATCGAGTAACTAACTCGACGAGTGAGGGGCAGTGCGGGAGATGGAGGTGTGCCATTATGAATTAGGTAGCCGGTCGGCTCCTTACGCAGTGGAAGCAAGCGCCATTGAATATTTCGAGTTTTTTTGACACATTTTTATGCTTCACTTAAAAAGTTCTTTTCAGAGCTACTTAGTTTTAGTATTAGGAATGAAACTTTTTCATAATATTTGTCAAAGTTCTTTTCAGAACTATCTCTTTGAACTCGGATAATTTCTTTTTTATTATTATTAGTTTANGTAGTCTAACTATTGTAGTTACGTCACTATAATTACTTTCTTACATTTAACTTAAAATTAAAAATCAGACCGTGTCATCCATACCATTTATAAAATTTTATCCAAATAAATAATTTAATATTCAACACTGTCTCAATACCTGATGTTGACTTTTTGAATTATTGAAATCGGCTATTCCATTCAAAAGATATCATTAAATTAAAATAAAAATATATGCCGGCGGCGGCCGCAACGCAGCGCATCGAGTAAATAACTCGACGAGTGAGGGGCAGTGCGGGAGAAGGGGGTGTACCATTATGAATTAGGTAGCCGGTCGGCTCCTTACGCAGTGGAAGCAAGCGCCATTGAATATTTCGAGTGTTTTTAACACATTTTTATGCTTCACTTAAAAAGTTCTTTTCAGAGCTACTTAGTTTTAGTATTAGGAATGAAACTTTTTCATAATATTTGTCAAAGTTCTTTTCAGAATTAACTCTTTGGACTCGAATAATTTCTTTTTATATTATTAGTTTATTCTTAATTTCTCTGATTTAAAATAAATTTCCTTCATAGCAATAGTGATTCATGGTCGCTTTAATTATCACGCTTATAACTTAAATATCTGTACCTATTTATGTTTACCCGTGCGAAGCCGGGACGGGCCGCTAGTAGTTTATATTTTAATGTTCATAGAACTATTTGTGAATTAATAATATACCACACATACTTTATGACGATACATATTTCACTTAACTAAATCCGAATAAGATTGTCATGAAAAAGTCGAAATAAAAAGTAGCTTATGTTATTAACTGCAATATCAGTGAAAGTTTGTCAAGATCATTCCAATCATTTTGGAGGTTAGTGAGAATAAACTGGAGACTTCATTGAATAAAACCTTAGTTAACATAAGGCAAAAACGGCTAACAAACCTCTGGGTCTTATAGACTTTTACACGTACGTAACTTTATATATATGCAGTAAAACTTGGTGTAATGACTTTCCTTTTCAATGTAAAAAGTAGAAGTTATAAACAGACAATTTATATTTAGTTAATTAATGCGCTATTTAGATAAATTAAAATTATAAAACGAGTACATCAGTGATTTGTTGAATATGAGAACAACGTCCGCTTAAATTATAATTTTTTATTTGCATTGTATAAGTATAACTATTTGCCAGGTCATGGCCTACATGCGCCCTGGAATGTCAATGAGTTTGCGGTGTCGTAAAGTTTACCTAGTTTAATCAAATATTAGTTTAACTTTTAACTGACTGAGAACTGAGATTTGGTTAGTTTAAATTTAACTTTATATTTGTTAGTAGTTTTATAATAAAACTTAGCGGTTTCTGTCTTCAAAACGATCTCGCATAATCAATAGACTACAAGCCCATCGAAAAAATTAACCAGTGAATGAAGGTGAATAACGCATAGAAGGCTGTTAAAATATCATAAAATAACTTTGGGCTCTATGTCGTCATTTCTGAGCGTTACAGGTGTAAATAATATTTTTTTATCCTAATATTTTTATTTGTTACCATTTATAATGTACGCCTTCAAAGTACAACGTAATATTTAATAACGTTAAATTTAAAAACAAATTGCTGTACATAAACTTATGATCTTACAACAATTATCTACATTTTAGGATTTACCGAGTTATTACTGCTGTAAGATCATAAATTTATGCATATAATGTTATTAAATATTACGCTGTACCTTATAGCTGCCTCATTGGTCTAGTGGTTACCATGTTCGACTACAGACGCGAGGTCCTGAGTTCGAGTCCCTGGTCGGGCCAATTCAATAACCAATATTGCGTTTTCTATTAAGATTTTCTCAATATTTGCCCTAAGTTGGGAAGTTGGCGGTGTGCTCCACCCCCTTGCATCGGTGAGCACGTTAAGTCGTCGGACCTGCGCCTGATCTCTATCCGGTCGTGTCGGTTTCCCGTCACATCGAACTATGAGAGTGAAGGAATAGAGAGCGCATTTGTGTACTATGCCTACCAATCCGCAGTGGAGCAGCGTGGTGGGTCTATGCTCTTAAAACCCTCTCTCCTATGAGAGAGGCGTCCTGTGCCCAGCAGTTGGACGTTAATGGGCTGCTACTTACCTTACCTTATAGCCGTACATTATAAATGGTGACAAGTAAAAATATAAGGATAAAAAAATATTTTTTTACTCTTGCACTCACCTGTAACGCTCAGAAATGACGACATAGCGCCCGAAGTTATTTTATGATATAGTAACAGCCTTTTAAGCGTTATTCACCTTAGTTCATTTCACTGGTTAATTTTACTCCATGTGCTCGTAGTCTACAAGTCTATTAATACGTAATGGAGTATCGTATTGGTTACGTAGGGTCCCAAGTACTTTACTTCACAACGTGGCTGGTTGTATTACTAAGTCTATCAGCTGTTTTTTTTATTTGTTTCGAGTTTTTTATATGGATTTGATGTATTGAATTACTTTAGCATTTTCCTTTTTTTAAGGCTATTTGACATGTAGAGAGCCAAAGTTAATCGGTTTTTCACGTGCGTAGGATTAGTGTAATATTTTGTTAGTTAAGTATCTAAACTGTAAGTTGTGAACATATAATTTGAATTCCTTATTGTTTGATATGTATTTAAATACATTTAAAAAGGCTGTTTTTGTTCATACTTACTACCTATTTCCGTTCGTAAAATTTAATTTACTTTAATGAGCAGGAGTAAAGTCCGACGATAGAGTACATTTAGTAATCATCAATATTACCTCGTAAATTCGTGCTTCGTCATTGTCAATTAATAAAATTAATTTATTTGAATCGGTTAAAGGAATTGCCAGGAGCTTTTGTGGCAATCTATTAGCTTTGTCCTGTAGAGACATGGTCCGAATATTATACGAATTTGCTAATATTGAATTTAAACTAATACATTATCCAATTATAATGCCTTTGTTGTAACATTAAAAATGAAATAAAGTATGTTTTTGCTGGTGACGTCATTAAAATTTGTCTCCTGGTCATGAAACACCATCTAGTATATACAAAAAACAAAAAAATATTTTTCTGTATTAACCGTAAAATATGTATATTGTACTCTTTCCATTTTTGATAAATCTTTCCCCATCCTTATTTGTAAATCCTGATTTTTTGAAAGGCCGATACTTTGAAGTCTCTTTAAAGTCTTTGACCAAGCGTATCAATGACTTTCTTTTCATTCAGGGTTTTAGGGTACGAGTGATAGACCATCTGGTCTTCTGACTGAAGAATACTTGGTTCATTAATCGAGATGATTCTTTCTGATAACTGGTTGTTCGCGCGTCTGAAAATACGTCTTGCGTAAAGAAGATAATTTGCTAATAGAATTGCATGAAACATTTTTGTAAATAACGGATTGTTTGAAATATATTTACGAAACAATATATATGTTTATTAGCTTTCTTCATATACTGAAATTTGGGACTTAAAGTACGACGACACTTATTTGATGCATAATGAAACCTCTCCTATATTCTAAATTCAGCAATATAACATTAAAATGGGATGAGAGCTTTCGGCGTTCATAGCTGTCAAACACTACGATATGGAATTTTTATATCTCATAGAGTGTTGCCTACAAAGTAATCGTCAAAAATGTATTGACAGGAATGTTATATTAAACAATCAATTAAAATATACCCCCCTTTCCCTTAGCCGAGGAGATCCGTATTTACTCAAACGAGTATTACATAAACGAATGTTACAGCTAAGTTTCATTATAATTATACTCATCAAATAAATTTTATAGCGTCCTAAAATAAGTTTTCAACAATTTTTTTTTTAAATGATATATGTGTGTATTAAGAGGTACATAAATAGAAATAAATATTATATAAACACACTGAAGTCAAGGCACTTTTAAATTCATTTAAAAATATAGATTCAATACTGTAACAATTAGATTATTAAACCGTCAGGCATGACTAAGTCAATTTCTGAGCTAAGCGAAAAGCTTTTCAACGCTTATTCGATATTTAGGGTTGTCTGTTTAAATGTAAATGTTAAAAAAACGAGCAAAACACGGTCTCGTTTCGCGAAATTTAATTTTTTTCCGAAAGGAGAACAATAATAATTTAACACCTATTTAATATATATTTAACGTAAAAGCTATTTTCAAAATGGATGGATAAATAGATATGAGGTTTAATTTGGTGTTTATAATTCATTTTAGTTTGCTCCACTTTAAATTTTAAACCTTTTTACCTTGTTTTGTTAATTTCATTGATTACACCCAAAAGAATCAAGTCGTAGGTAAGTGTAGAAACAAGTATTCCAATATAAAACATAATAGTCCAACTTTTTACTTCGGAGTAAATTTGCTATGCAGGCTATTATATACTTCGTAAGGAATTCAATCAAAATAAGATTATTTTATCACAAAAACTTATACTACATTAAAAATAGCTTTATAATACAATGAAGAATAGGATTCCTACGTGGATTCCTACCTATCATAGGATAATATTGACTGCCTCCAGTCTGCTATTAAACACCAATATTAAACTATCTGAGTCATTATCTAAATGTTCCAATTTATATTTATAATTTTAAAACAAAACTGCGTTAATCTTCTTAACTCAAGTATGTAGTCCATAGCGCAGATATTGTTACGTAATATAAACATTCGTACTTTTATTGCAACGTTCTACATTATTGAGTCTGAGATTGATATGTTAAAACTGAATGGTTTTTTTTATCGGTTATGTCAAATATAATTATAATTTACTTACTTTTTACAAGTAGGAAGAACCAGCTGACTGGTTTGCTTGGTGGCTTCTACGCAAGTTCGACGAAGACGACGCACTCTTTCTCTTAGTTCAGGACAGTCATGAGGTTGTCCAATGTGGATCAAGAGGTCGCGGAATAACGCCAGTTGAACATTTATTTCAGTTATTAACTGAAACAAAAGATAAGGTCTCATTAATTACCTTGTACAATCTATATATTCTGTGTAGCATTTCATATAAAACATTTACTTTAAATCCAAATTACTACTAAAACTCTATTAATATCAAGTGCAAGCAGCCAGTACAAGTTTAGCTAAAGGAATTTGAACGTAAGTTTATGTAACTACATATTTTATATATAAAAGAGCTATTCAGTAACACCGAATAAGTATCGTATTAGAATTTGGTGTAATTAAAGCTAATTTCCATTATAACATTTTAGTTATAAAGTATGTAAGATCTGAAAAATTGTCTTTGAGTAATTTGAAAAATGGTTTATGCTCACTTTCTCCTCACTTAGTTTAATGGCTTTTATAATATAATTTAAGTATTGTTATCGTTTATTTTTGTGTCTAGAAATAGATAATGTTCATCTTTTGTAGAAGTTGACATATAAAATAAAAGAAAATGATCGTTGTGAGACCAAGCACATTTATCATGTCTCATGCCAGACCGGATCTCGTCTAACGACGCAGAAATTGGCCGAAAAAACTTAACGATGCGACGTCAGCCTTGCAGTAATTGAGTGGCATGCGGTAATTGGACGAACATTTGCTTCGAGCCGTGATGTACTGAAGGCACATGCTTATCGAATTCAGCGGATGTTTATATAAAACGTCCTAATGAATCTAGGACAGAGCCTTATTTTAGCACAACATAATGTGCATTGGTTTTCGTAACTCGATATGTTATAACAACTCCTAGAATCAAGACTGAGTTCTACTCCTTATTTAAAAAAAAGTATATTAACAAATTTTATGCGATTTTTGTATTACTTACAAATTTATATAAGATTTCTGGTATCTACATTAGACAATTTAAAACGTCAATTTAATTTCTTTATTTTTTATTACTGACAGGTTAAAGCTTGACTGTGATACAGTATAAGTAGGAGCCGCGCTAAGCTATCGTAATACTGAAAAATCTATCTACATTGAAAAAATAAAACGATCCGAAATAATAACGTTACTATTTTCTATTTTTAAGCAGAATAATTGCAAATGATATATACATTATATTTAGTTACAAACTAATCAAATCTATATAAAAATATAATCTAAAAACGTTTCATTCAAAAAATGACAAAATGAATAACCACAATTGTTGTAGTAAGTATGTAGGATTATACTATATTATAAATCGTCATATTTCATATAAAATACTTACAAAACTATAAAATATTTCCGTCTATTCGAGATGGTCTATTAAAAAAGATGCGGCTGCTGACCATGTAGTAAATAAATGGCATCGTAATTGACTCACCGGTTAGACAGCTAAAAAGGAATAGTTATCGGAAAAAATAATAATCGTAAGATTCAATGAACCAAAAAATTTGAAGGGTTCTTAGTCCAGCAGAAAATTACTTTGCTCGTATATATAATACCTAAAACAACCAATGTGTCTGGCATATAATCCATCATAAGATCTATCATAAGATTTATTAGAAGATCTATAATAAGATCTATCATATCATAATATAATAATTAGCGATGCTTGGCTGTTCCTCACCTTCTGGAATTAAACTGCAACCTGACATTTATGGCATCGAATTATCAATAATTCTAAATGTACCAGAACACACAGAAAAATCTTTAACAGCAGTCCAGTTGTTTAGAAGTTCAGCCACAAACACACGTACAGAAGAATTATATATTGTAAATAAATGTATTTTTATTCCATATCCATTACAATTTCGTAAAATCGTTATGAATGCTTATCACTCTTGCCTTAATTAAATATTATGCGCATTGATCCGCACGTGTAGGTACAGTGGTTTTGTTTACAAGTTAATTTCGTAAAACGTATGATTAAAATTAATTTATTAATCGTGGGATATACATATATTTCAATCAATTCTTGATAGCATTAATAAATATAACATGCGTAATAATAAATTTGATGATAGTGAATTGTTTAAGTTATAGAGAAAACTTTCGGCTGAATAAGCGAATGCAAATAAAAATTTAAGATATCTAAATTATTCAGAAGAGAGAAATAATATATACTCCAGCATATAGCTATATATACAGTATTAAAACCATTGTTATGATTTTTGCGGTGAATCATCCATCAACTTTAATGATATTCGAAACCCCCAAAACTTCCTTATATTTCAAGAAACATTTATTTTAGGTTAAATATTTGTTAAAATCGATTACATGTGAAAATATTACCCACCACTTTCGTAGTCGTTTTAGCGATTGCTCACGTTTGTATGAATTAATTCTAGTTACTAGTAAAAACATTACCCACCATTTTGGTAACTGCTATAGTGATTTCTTGAACGTGTACTAAATTCTTCGTTAATCCAATTACCAGTAAAAAAGTAACCTGCCATTAGGGTAACCTCTATAGTGATATCTCACGCTTACAGGAATGTCTTTTTAAATCCTGTTATTAATAAAAACATTACCCGCCATTTTGGTAACCGCTATGGTAATTTTTTGAACGGGTACTTATATTCTTCGTTAATCCAATTACCCGTAATCTCTATAGCGATATCTCACGCTTGCATGAAATTCTTTTTAAATCCCGTAATTTCCATAAAAATACCTGCCATTTTGATAATCGCTATAGTAATTTATTGGACGTGTACTAAATTATTTGTTAGTCCAATTACCCGTAAAAAAGTTTTCTGCCATTTCAGTTACCTCTATAGCGTTTTCTCTTGTGTGCATGAAATTCTTTTTAAGTCTGACCAGTAAAAAAGTTACTCGCCATTTTAGTAACCTCTATAGCGATATCTCACGCTTACATGATTTTTTTTTTAATCCTGTTATTAGTAAGAACATTACCCGCCATTTTGATAACCGTTATAAAGATTTCTCAACCTGCTATTGATAACCCTAGTCATAAACAACATCGATTAATTTGAATCATAACATATTAACGAGTTGCAAATTGACTGAAAAAGGTAATGGAGCGTCGGCAACCCTGCGGCAAATTGAATAGCGAGCGCTAATTGAATGAGTGCTTGCCAACCCTGCCTGTGACCGATTGCTGATTGACTTAATTTCTGTCTTTAATAAAAACAGGTCGTGATTATTGAATTTTTCCTAGTTATAACAGCTCTGTGTGTGTGATTTATTGACATGTTTGGCTTTTATAGCTTACGACAATATTTTTCTATAGTAGCACATTTTGTAAGTCACTTCGTAGTCATTTATACGAAGAGAAGCTACGGGATTATGTTTATCATATGATTACCACAAAACGGTAATTTCTATATCCAAATTCAATAACGGGCATTACAGATGTAAAATTGAAGGAACACATAATTTTTAACTCAGTATAAATATATTTAAAGACGATGTCATATGAAACTTAATATAAAATTATTTATAATATAATTGTATACATAACTGTAGACGTATGCAAGTGATGTAAGTGTAGCTAAATAGAAGAATAACGGAACTCCACAAATGACCATTTATGAAGCTTGAGACTTTTAATCTTTAATGAGAACTAATGACTAGAATGTGCACTACTAATTTTGCTGCACTCAATTTTTCGTTAATTTAAATGATTAGATATTAGATATCGGCTTACAAAAGAAATTTACATAACTTTTAAACTACAAGTAGTCTGTGGGACATAAATAAATTTTAAGTTTTCGTTTTGCGTTGAACAGCGAAATACAATGTATTGTAACGTGTTGTTTGGATTTACTAATATTGCTGGGAAGTGTTAATATCAACAAATTAATAATAAAATACGTCTGGCCCTTATATATAATTCTTATTCAACTTGCAGGCGTTCTTTATAAGAGCAGATACAATTTAGTATTACTTGTTCACAGTTACATCAACGGAAAATTTTATATTTAATCATTTGATGTTGAGGTGACTACTTAATTCGGTTTCAAGATTTATCACTCAGTTTTATATCTCAGTCCCTGCTAGTCAAGTTTTAGCTGATATTAACAATGTAAATTCCATTCTTAAAAACGTTTGTTGTTGGAGCAAATCTCATGGTCTCGCACCAAATGCCAGCAAGTTTCAGGCTGCTATTATAGGTGGCCTCAGACAACTCTGAAAATGGGACTACGACACTTTACCACCAGTTTTGTTAAATAACACAGTATTACCTCTCAGTGGTTTTATAAATAATCTCGGTTTGACAATGGACCCGACCTTGTCTTGTAAGCCGCATGTATATGAAGTAAGTAAACTTTATTTACAACTGTTCGTTCCTTAAAGAGATGGAAAATCTACTCCCATTAAAAACAAAAATTTGCTTCGTGGAATCTTTGTTGTTGCCAATTTTAGAATAAGCGGATGTTCGCTATATTGATGCTAATGAGGAACTCTTAGACAAATTAGAGCGACTGCAAAATCTGATCATCAGATATTTTTACGGTTTAAGGATATTTGATTATGTAAGCCAGTTTCGTGGTCGTTTTAAGTGGTTGCCCATTAGGCTAAGGCATAACTACCACCTCCTCAATCTTCTCTTTTCTATTTGATATCTTTCCCATACTCCTTCCTATCTAAAAAATAATTTCATCTGCAATATGTATTACACAATACCATTGTATACTATACGTATTTGTTTGTTTTTATTTATCTGAAATGTCAACATTAGTAGTTTTTAATTTCGACGAGGGTTGCCTGCCAGAGATTGCTTAAAGCAATATGGCCGCGCTAGTACATAGGTTAATCTTTTTACTCTATAAGTTTTAACATAAGATTTTGTACTTTCAACTTTTTACGTGCCATAAAGTTTTTCTATCTATCTGTCTATCTGTTCATACATTTTAACATCTGTAACGATAAAAACATTGAACCATTAAAAAACTATGTTTTATATTATAGTTCCTTAATGGCACCAATAATAAGTGTATGTTTTTAAATTACCGTTTCTCATTTTTGTCTCAAATTTTTACAACGTAGACATATCTTAATTTTTTTATCAATAAGTGGTAATTTATAACTACATCTTGTACAAAAACATTAAAAGAACGAGTTCAAATTGCTCGTAGCAGATAGAAAGAAGGGTTTTCTAATATCACCGGTATAATATGATTTCTATTGTACAAAGGCTTCCCTATCGCAAGTATAAGTCTCTCAATATACAATGAAAGTTTATAGCTTGTGCCGTGTGAATCGGAATACTTAAAATCTGAGAAATATTTTTCTTACTCGACACATTGTATACGTGGTCTTAATAATGCTGAATGCAAGAATATTAAAGATTTATTTCCATTATTATTGTAGAAAATTACAACAAAGAGATGGATTTAAAATATAAAATCTTTCCTTTGACAAGTATGAAAAGAGGATTGCGATATTAGGAATGAATGTAACAAGTATTTTAAGTATTAGTACATAATAAGCCCTAGTATATAATAAGCGTTAGTTATTAATTTGTGTTATACGTATTAGTTTAGCAGTGCTAGCTTATTTGTATTACTGATATATATCTTAATTTTAATTATATTAAAACTAGAATATGACGATGTAATTATGCGATATTTAGATGTACAAAGTCTCCGACCCGTGTTGGAGGGCAACTTGAAATTTTTATAAAANGTATTAAAAAATACCTATATTTACCTAATAATAATTGTATTTGTATTTGGTTGGACAAGGGTTGCCTGGCAGAGATTGCTTAAAGCAATAAGGCCGCCCTAGCACATAGGTTAATCTTTTTACTCTATATCTTTTAACATAAGTTTTTGTATTTTCAAATTTTTATGTGCAATAAAGTTTTTCTATCTATCTATCTATCTATCTATCTGTTCATACATTTTAACTTCTGTAACGATAAAAACATTGAACCATTAAAAAACTATGTTTTATATTATAGTTCCTCAATGGCACCAATAAAAAGTGTATGTTTTTAAATTACCGTTTCTCATTTTTATCTCAAATTTTTACAACGTAGACATATCTTAATTTTTTTATCAATAAATGGTAATTTATAACTACATCTTGTACAAAAACATTGAAAGAACGAGTTCAAATTGCTCGTAGCAGATAGAAAGAAGGGTTTTCTAATATCACCGGTATAATATGATTTCTATTGTACAAAGGCTTCCCTATCGCATGTATAAGTCTCTCAATATACAATGAAAGTTTATAGCTTGTGCCGTGTGAATCGGAATACTTAAAATCTGAGAAATATTTTTCTTACTCGACACATTGTGTACGTGGTCTTAATAATGCTGAATGCAGGAATATTAAAGCTTTATTTCCATTATTAATGTAGAAAATTACAACAAAGAGATGGATTTAAAATAAAAAATCTTTCCTTTGACAACTATGAAAAGAGGATTGCGATTTTAGGAATGTATGTAACAAATACAACTGTACTATATATTTTATTTCGATATATGTTGTTACAGTTATCGCAATTCTTAATTTAGATTGTAATAATGCAATTTGTAAAATTAGGTATGATAGACGACATGATATTTTGTTATTTGGTGGTCTGATGCTTGAAATTCAAGGCAAAAGTTTTATAAATACTATACCTTTCCCTTAAAATTATCCTTAGTTACTTTTTGAAGTTATACTTCTTTTGGCGCGTTAGGGACAAATGATGAGAGTAAATTTTTACGATGAGCGCACTCACCGTCAAAAAAACCGACACCTTGAAGTTAGTTATAGTCAACATTTTAGTTTTTTTTATAATTTATAATTATATGATACCTTAATTATTTTATTATATTACTCGTTAGATATATTGTGACATTGAAAATATCATCGCGACATTCTTATCAAAATTATAACTTTCAGACTCAATTATAGAAAACAGATTATAAACTATTTATATCCAATGAAAGTTAGTTTACGTTTGTTATTTCTACAAACGTAGAATAAGGCGAAATATACATTTTTTGAAAAGATTTTTGTCTTGTTACGCCAAAGAAATATAACATCTAACGTGTGCACATACTTTTAAAACTTATGAATTAACCTTATATTTAAACTATAACATTACGATTTTATTACGTATTTCATGTACCTGAATTGCTCTCAGGAAAAGTAGTTAGTCACCTGTCATGTCTTCCCGGGACTTGATAAGGTGACTACAGCAACAACGTACGTACCTAATCAGGATATCATCGGATAGTTACAAAATTACTGATTTAGATTCTTCTATAAATATAATAAGTTTTCCTCTATAAGATATTTGTAAAGATAGCAGAGAAAATTGAGCAATTTATCACTTTTCTAGCGACATTAAACGAGTGGAAAACGTTAGAACAAGCGATGAGAGGCAACAAGAGCACTTGAATAATCACTAGCAGGCTCTTTTGTTAGTTCTACACAACTTGAGGAGTAGACCAAAACTACTCGTGCAAAAGGCCACTGTTTATTTACATCGTTATTGTTTCTCACTCCAAAAAAGACGCCGTTCCCTATAATGACACCCGCGTTGTTTCTTATTCGCTGAGAACATGTAGAAATCTGTATCTTGTGACGGTCTACATTTGTGTTCCCTTGTTAAATTTCAAGTCCATCACGATTAGATATGAAGACCTCTTGAGGTGTGAGCGAATTGAGGTACCTTAAACCAGCCTTGCACTATGACTTTTCATATGATACCCGTGTTTAAGAATGAAAACTTGGTAATACCTGTCCTGAATTTGATACTGTGACTCAACAGCGATTCACTTTTAATATCTTTAATGTATACTTCAGCTTTGTTGTGACAATGGTGTACGTACTAGCATGGCTAGTTAGAGGTTCTGGGTAAGATTTGCGGCAGGCATAGGTACTAGGCATATTTAAAATACTGTATTTTCTAATTCATCTATGTTTGGAATGATGGGAAGCTTCGGCTGTGGCTTCTGTCTTACACGCAAAGACGTGGTTTAAAGAAAAAATTGTGTTCCGATACGTTGCTGTGTAGAAAATAATGATAGTTCACGGCGTATATATATTAGAAAACTTGTTATACCTCATATAACTTAAGAAATAAAAATAAAATTGCTGTAAATTCTAGTAGGCTACATAAAATTGACATTCAAGTCATTCAAGGGTAACTGTATACGTTGCTACAACAAGCTCCCAGAAGAAGATACAAAGATGACTCTTAATAAATTTAAATCTTTTATCAAAAGAAAACTAATTGAGAAATCGTTCTATAATTTGAAAGAATACTTAGAAGACAAAAAAGCGTGGGAGTGAATGAATTGTTCTATATGCATATAGATTTAGAATACATTTTAAATAAATATTGTAATGATGATAACAAAAAAAAAACGTACACCCGACTGAGTTTGTTGTGGGCTCTTCTAAGATCAGGGCGGGAAGAAACCCTCGTAACTTTAGATTGTATGTCGTTCTTTAATGTTATCATCAGTCATGCATTGAAATAATATATAGAAAAAACGATATTTCACGTATCAAAAGTGCTGTAATAGGCCTACTTGAATAAAGATATTTTGACTTTTGACTTTGACTTTGAAATCATAAGGATTAAATTACCCCTAACCAGGTTAACGTGCTTTCAACTTAGTTCTTATCATTACTATTGTGGTAATCAATAAAAAAAGTTCAAAGTTCATATCTAACTCCATGTTGTGGGGACAGATTATTAATGTCTGTAGTGTCATTTTAAACTTTTTATAAACATTAATAAAGTTGTGATTTATGTAGCGTTAGATAACGAGCTTAATAGAACTTATGACAGGGTGCGATTTTGTCACGCGAAACTAAAATTTGTCACGACAGTTAGGATATTATGAACAAGATGCTTAAGTATCTTGTGGGAACACCGTACTTGTATAAAGTTTACACTTGGTGTATGTTTATTTTGAAAAAATATACATATAGTATTTCTATAATTTGTTCATGATGAGATGATGCACATGACTGGTTTCTAAACTAATATGAGATAGAAGAAATACTTGTGTTTTTGTACGTAATGTAATAATTTACGTTTGTAATGCTTTCACAGATAAACTACTATACCTATTTAAGAAAAAATCACCATTAGAAAGCTGCATTTTCAGTGAGTGACCTAGACTATATTACTTTCTCAAAAATAAAATACGGATTACCAATAAAAAGGCATTAATCTAACCCAAGGTGTGATAAAATTTGTTATCGCGTGCGTGCGCTACGGAAACTATTGATGATAGAACAAAATGTTCCACAGTATTATAGAACGTATCAATATCTACAAAAAAGTCCGCGAAACCATATGCCTAACTGCTTTAGTTATGCCACTAACACTACTTTTTTACATTTTAAAAGTTAATAAAAGTGCCGACCTTAAACAAACCGTTTTATTCGTACCTCTGTATTAATCCTAATCCTATTAAATGATACTTATTAAGGACTGTTTCAATACCTGTAAAATACTTTCTAAATTATTAAAGTCCAAAAGATAACGAATTTAAAAATATCAATCTAAAGAAAATAGTTTTAGAATGTAACGATGGCCTTATTCATTTTCTTTGTAGTGTACCATTTTATTTACATGTCTTGCCACTGCCACAAGATCGGTATCTACGTAGGCAATGCTAGTATATAAATAAAGGCAGTTCAATATTGAATCTTCATCATGGGACCATTTAATTAATATAGAATGAGCATACCCATAACATAATTCAATATAATAATCAAATGATAAATTTTGGATTCTCAAACGTAATAAAAAAATTTCAACTTATATTCTACCTTATGTTTAATGAAGTATTTAGTGAATTTTATATATATTTTTTTGGACTTCTTGGTGAGTTTTTTATTATTATAAAATTATATATTTCTAAATAGCATGTTACTATGGATGCGTGTTAGATTTTATTACATTAAAAAAATGTTACAAAAATTTTCATCATACATGGAGTTGATGGTAAAAAAACCTATGAGTGACGGGACGCCTAGTGATTATAAAAAATGAAACTGTTTAAGTAGGACGCGGGTTACGCGTACCGTACTAAATAAACTAAGTATACATTATAGGAACGTGTGGCGAGAGAGATCGCGGATCGCAAGAGTAACTAGTAAGTGGGTATTATAAGTCAAGAGGGATGAGAGACGACGTGGTGACGCACCACCACGGCATGTGCTGGCGTCAAGCGCCGCTATAGATATTTCACATCAGAATGAGATAAAACTTTATGTCAGTTAAAATGTAAGTTTTCGAAGCATAAAATCTTCGGTTTTGAAATATGAAACGATGCATAGAAACCATTTTGGTCTGGATACTTTTCTGCTCGTAAACTGTTACATTTTTTCCCTTTGGGCGGTTAAGCAAGGGAGCGGAAGAGCACTTGAATTATGAGTGGCCTCATATATTACGCAATAAAATTCAGCAAAGAAAATACCCAAATAAAGAATATTTTGTTTCTAAACAGTTTGATAAGTTCCCTGGTAAATAGGGGTAAGTACACGCCTTGAAATCAGAGATATCAGGTTTGATTCCTGGCAGTCCAAATTTAGAAATTTATAGTTGTCAACATTATTGAATTTTTGAGGTGAAAGATCGAAAAAATATTAAATCTAAACAACACGAAATTACAATAACTATAATTTGTAATACAAATACAATTTCAGCTATATGGTAATCCTATTTTTTATTTAATTGCAAATATATAATATGTTTATCCCTATTATTTTAAATATTTTATATCGACACTGGAAAGAAAATACATAGCCCGTATTATATTTCCGGCGATATCGCGATCCTTTAGAAATATGGGGAAATTCACTATTTATCTTCGATAATCGTAATCATACTTTTATCTTCTATAGGCCTGCGCTTGATCTCAATCACGCCTGATGGAAAGCTATGACGGGGTCAAAGATGATATATAAGGTATCTATTCGCCCTTGTCTTAAAATAATTTAGGTCGTAGTATTGGGAAACACAGAACAAGGCAAAGTAATCCACAGTTTTGCAGTACGGATCAGGAAAAAGGTTTCGAACCGTTTTGTGCGTTGCTTTTGAATCCGACTGATACACACCGACACCTTAATCAAAATCAAGACAGCCATTCACGAGGAATTCAGACAGGACTTATATAATTAAAATTATGTATAGATGCAGGTATGCAATTGTATTTGAGTAGATTTTATACCCTAATACATTGTATAGTATGCAATTTGAACAAGCATTACATTGCATCTCTCATTTACAGTAACTTTGTCCGTTTGAAATGAAACATTTGTGCAACGTCTACGCCAATAGCCTTTGAAAGCTTTATTGAAAATTGTCTAGGATGACTCGACACATATTTATTAGAAAATTCATTTTATGCTTTTCATATCAGCATATAGCCCATCTGACTGTGACGCTGTGGATTAATATGACTTTAGATATTCGGTTGAAATTTTAGCTTAAAAAGAACCCAGTGCTTTTTCTTATAATATCAACAATCTGTTAAGGACTTTAGTAAAAGGATAGTCGGGCTTTTTAGTAAAAGCTCCTTTTAGATGTTACGTTACAATTCTAAACATTGATTTTACTATATACACACATATGCATTAGTAAAAGCTGTTTTTATGTTTATATATTATTATAATATATGCAGACACTTCAAAATTCTTTAATTTGTGAAGAATATTTGTGTTCAACTTGTTATATTATTTGAAGTTATTCTTTCGTATATTATTATCAAATTGTGTATTAAGATACTTTTATGGTTTATAACTGCTTCATTGGTCTAGTGGTTAGCATGTTGTACAGACATAACGTCTTGGGTTCGAGTCCCAGGCCGGGCCAATTAAAAAATCGATATTGAGTTTTTTATTAAGATTTTCTCACGAAGTTGGGAAGTTGGCGGTGTGATCCACCCCCGTGCCTCGGAGAGCACGTTAAGCCGTCGGTCCTGCGCTTCATCTCTCTCCGATCGTGTCGGATTTCCGCTACATCGGACTATGAGACTGAAGGAATAGAGAGTACACTTGTGTGTACTATGCCAGCCAATTCGCAGTGGAGCAGCATGGTGGGTCTATGCTCTAAAAGCCCTCGCTCCTCGGAGCGAGGAGGCTTGTGCCCAGCAGTGGGACGTTAATAGGCTGCTACGTACTTACTTATGATTTATAAAACAATTCTATAATATGTTTTTGGTTTTAGTAGAGTGGACGAAAATCTACAACACGACAAAAATGGTAAATAGACAAATTCCCTTTATTTTAATTCAGCTCCTGTTATTAAAAGAGTTGAAGTCATTTACAATATCGAGGACACAAAGCCAAGCAGAAATTATTTATTGACTACCGTATGTAATTACCGTTACCCGGAGAGGTATCGTGCTCTTACTGAATATCAGTGCGAAGTGGCAATATTATATTTCATTTCGTTCGTCATAGAGGGAACAGGAAGGCGTTGGGGTGGAAAAATGCTGTAAAGAAGTCGTGCCTTTTTAACCGGCGACGTATTCTTATCAAATCCAATAATTTTGAAAACGTCTATGACATGGGAATGATGAAGATTTAACCTCAGATGAGTTAATGTGCCAGTTTAATTCTATAAAACACTAGTTTCTGATCTCCTGGATATATGCGTAGGCAGAGACTATGTTGCAAAGGGGTCGTTTTGCGATATTTGTACTCAATCGCGAATGCTTTTGAAGATACTGTGGTAAGTGAGTGAGTTTACTAGTCTAAAACTGTCTTTCTGTTACTTCTTTTGATTGAATCAACGCATCTGCTTGACGGTTTCAAAGTCTATAACATTGATAGAAACAATTTTAGAGTTTTATGTATATAGGTTACATAGTTGTAGGCGTTTATCGTGAGATGGGTATATTCAGCTAATCTGCCTGTTGGACACTGTATGTTAAAATAGAGTTAAAAATGAATGTTCTGATTCTAGTTTTCTGAATTTAAAGAGTTAAAGCACTAGCATAAATGCATATTTACTGCGAATATGCATTTACACACGACTACACAGGAGCTTGCTGAGCGTACTTCCGATCTATATCTTGTCGCTGAGCTATAAATTCTATTATTATAAAGAATACTTTATAGCCTTACAGTAAAAAGTAGAAAAGCTATATTTAGATATTATATATTAATTAAATAAATTTAAATCTCTTTTTAAAAGAAAACTAATTGAGAAATTATTCTATAATTTTAAAGAATACTTAGAAGCCAAAAAGCGTGGGAGTGAATGAACTGCTCTATATGTATATAGATATAGAATAAATTTTAATATATATATCGTAATGATGATGACAAAAAAAACATACACCCGACTGAGTTTGTTGTGGGATCTTCTCAGATCAAGCCGTGAATGCACCCTCGTAACTTTAGATTGTAAGTCGTTCTTTAATAATTATCATCAGTCATTCATTTAAATAATATATAGAAAAAACGATATTTGACGTTTCAAAAGTGCTATAATAAACCTACTTGAATAAAGATATTTTGACTTTGCATAAATACTACAAAGTCCACGAATTTTTCATTATTTTGCTAGCCTTGACTCCTTAGATGAGGTCTCGAGTTCAGTGAAATTGTATTTTTTACCCCCCTTTGGTTTGGTAGTAAAAGATTATCGAGTAAAGAACATTGTTATATACTTCTTACTGGATTGGCACATAAGGTTGTCATTAAATATACCAAAATTGCAGTAAATGATTTTAAATAGATAAAAATATGAAACTAAATAGTCAAAATATTTCTATAGTGTGATTATTGAAAGACGATATATTACATAATCTATCAAATATGACCATTGATATGTTAGAATAAAATTTTTATTACCAGTAAGTTGATTAAAAATCGTACTGCAAGCATTTGTGAAGGCGATAAAAAGTTTGTGAGTGACTTAATTTCTGTGGTTTAAATAAATTTTAATAATATTATAATGATAATAACAAAACAAAAGGGATATTTAAAGATACTACTGTGAGTTTTCCTAGTACACAATGCTAATGGATTATCATCATCAGTTGTAGATCGGAAATAATTATACTTGGCGATTCACCTGCAAATGCTGTAAATATTAGAATTAATAAGGAATATATGATTTGATATGCGTGTGGGTGCCAATAACTAACAAAGTTTACTTAAGGTTAAATGAAGGTTGACTTTTTTTAGAACAATCAGTTATTTACATATTAAATTTTCATGAAGTTTTTTATAGAATAAATATAAAAATTTAGAAGGCTAGGTAAATAAATTCTATTAAACAGAAAACAATATGTCAACAATTTGAATGATTTATTGCTCCGCAGTGCAGGCAGTGTGGTAAGGGGGAATAGCGCGTGTTAATTATTGAAAGTTCGCTAACTGGATACGACATTTTTTGTCCTCAAAAAAAAAAAATAGCTTTAATACGTTTCTAATTTGGCTAGTTCTTATGCCAAGATCAAAGTCATAAGCTATTTGTTAGCTTTTAAATAATAAAAAATATGCTTTAGTAGTTGTCCGTTCGGCGCTAGGTATATCTTCTGCTAATTGATGTCAGGTTATCCATATATTAAACACACGTTAAATCTGCTTTTTTAAAAGATCTCTTTGTTATCTGTTTGTTAGAGCACAATGGCTTTTGTTTTTTTGTTTATTCTTATAAGAAAACAGCATCAATACAGAAAAAAATATTGTATTGTTTTATTGAAAAGTATTTTAAAATTTACATCTTATCGATAACATTTTAAAATGATTATTGTCATATTACGTAGCACGGATTTGTTTCTTTATTGAACCTTCAAGTTCGACTTAAACTACCACAAGTAATCTGTGCGCTTGTCAAATAAAAGTTGGCACAAATAAGTATCAAAGTCAGAAAATATGGAAGTTGGTTATCTCAATCGAAGATATTTTCCAACTCTTATAAGGCTACGAGCACCTATTAAAATTAAAAGGGGAGAAACCATTGTCGAAGTTTAATAATTGTAATGGATCGCGACACGCGAATTTTGAGGGTAAAATAAATTTGTAACAAACAATAATTTTTACTTTAAATTTAATAGGTTAATTTTTGATCATATGTGAACAGCACCAAGGAGATAGACAATTATAAACTTTATTACTATATATTGAACTAGGTGACCCATACAACTTCTTTGCGCACACGTAAGTGTCTTACTTAACGGCATCGATTTGTTAGGTCCCGAGTTTGATCCCCGGTATATATATTTAGGAAATTGTATTTTCTAATTTATCTAAGTCTGGCCTGGTGGGAGTCTTCGGCCGTTGCTAGTTACCACCCTGTCAGCAAAGAGGTACGGCCAAGCAAAATAATTGGGGTTCCGTTACGATGTTGAGCAGAAACCATAAGAGGTAAATTGCCTGTAATCAAGCTAACGCGCTTCCATCTTAGACTGTATCATCATTCACCATTTGGTGTGATCAGCGCTAAACTGTCAGCAACAAAAATAAAAAAAAAACTTAATCCAAGGTGCCATCTATTTGATGCTTATGTAATTTAATTGACAGCAGAATTTATACTAAACTATCTCGATACGAAATCTTTTGATTATAAATTAAAATTAAAACTCCGGAAGAAATCCAGCTAAAGTATTTTTATGCAAATACAAAATTTTATGCGTATTGACCATTTTTTTTTATAAATTTAACATTAACACAATTTAAAAATGCTTTTTGTTGTTTTTATACTAACATTTGAAAAAGGATTTAATCTTAAATTGAGTTAAATGTTGTAAACGAGACCCAAAATGAGAGGTCTACGCTTGTTAAAAGGGTTAAGTAAACCCTTTTATTTAAGTACATTTAACAAATTTTCTGGGCCTTGAACAACGATGGGACTTCAAAAGTTTTCTAAATGGGTCCATTCTTTAATTTCTTTTTAAATGATAGTCAAGATTAAGACAGTTACTTACAAGTTAACTCATTGATATTCAAAAGTATTTGTAAGTTCATCGGGTTTGAAAAGAAAATATGATGGATTTATTTAATAATTTTACATTTTAAATTAAGGGAATCGGTATATAATCAATTACAATCCATAGCTTTTAGCACAGTGTCGAACTGGAATCGACGAAGACTCTCGTAAATTCTGACCACGAGGAGATTTACAATATATACAAATAAGTATAAAATCTATTATTTGATAACAGAGTTGCCTTTATTTTTGGTGTGTTTGCATTTTTGGAGAAAAAAAGAAATAATATTTTAAGATGGATAGAATAAAAATACGTTGGGTTCTAAAGGTTCGTAAATAACGAAACGAACTTTTTAAATGGTTTTTGATACATGTATCGTAATGTTTAACTATAGCTGCGCGGCTACCGTATGTATATGGACGGAAGATATTGGATAAAGAAGTCGGCAATATTTACTATGCGATGATATTTATACAAAATAAGAAGGGAAAAGTTATTCAACGACAATTTTTTATGAAGTTTCAATTCAACCGTTACTATCATGTTGTCGACTCCACAAACTTTGAAGTTTTGGATAATTTATCAAAGGAAACTGGAAGGGTTACACGCGGTTTGATAAAAAGCTTGTCATAAATAAGGTAAGTCAGCAGTTACGTCATATCACAATATGCTATCAGGAAATGAAAAGCTATGATCTTGTCACGCAAAAGGTTTCAACTCGTATCAGTTGCCACAATATAAATTGATGCTATCAACAATATTTGATATGGAGCGATAAAATTGGAGGTAAGGTTGTCGTTTATATGACAAAATATCCTGATAAATGATCTCAGGAAATTAAAATTTATGATTTTGTCGATGCGTTTTGATGATTTTACAGATACTTATTTGAATTGTTGATTTTTTAATTTGATATCACTTTTTATGTTACTATACAAAGTTAGTAACGGAACGGGTTAAAAGCCTTAAAGATGTTTTTATCTAATGGTGAACGATTTTATAGTCTAAGATGCAAGTATGTCAAAAGCTTAACTTATAATTTATTGTTTGCTCAAATCTGAACATATTTTAGTGTGACATTATACAATATTTGCTCAGATATGTTCTTTTATTATATATCTTAAATAAACAATTAACCATGATAACATTATATCGAACCTTAACATTAATACAGACAAAATAAAAGTAACTGAAATGCTCCATCAGAAGCAAATGGATGGGTGCCCATAAGTGCAGCGTTACCTCTTTGGACAGCGATACTTATACGCTGTCCGAAGTACCACCCGGTCTTAGAGTCACGGGTGACATCAACTAAGTGAGATAAAATTTCTTTCAAAAAGCTTTTAGCCTCAGGACCCCACGGTCCCAATGTCTCCACGCCAAAAGGCACAAATATGTATTCTGAAGCAAGGCTCTCATATTTCCGCCTCTTGGCGTTTTCAGCTAATGATGCCGGCGTGTCTCGGAAGACGACCAGCACTACGAAGACAAGACAGACCGTGGTGACCGAGTTGATTTACCCACTCACCATACTTGCTTGATTATGGACATATAAATATAATTATAAACACACACTGTAAAATGCAGGAACTAATGTGTGTAGGTAAGAAACTTTTCTTTTTATAACCAGTAACTTCATCATATACTAAAAATTGGCGCTTATAACTTAGTTAGATGCTAAAACTACTATCACATATCAAAAGATAACCAAAAAACTTAAATGAAGTTGAAATTAAGGACTTTGTTTATAATCTAGATAAAAAAATATTGACCTCCATTTTGAAATAATTGCTTCTGTCAAATACCGAGGTGAAATTGTATTGTTCTGCATTCCCACAGGCCTCGTAGCTGGTTGCACGTTACATTTTTAAACATTCCTGAACACAAATAACCCTTACACTATGAAAACATTTGTATTAAGCTGACCTCATACATACTTGACCTATTTAAGAAATTATATTCAACAATGCATCATTGCTGTTCATTTCTTTTAATAGAAATATATACAATTACAATTCCAAGATCATATAGAAAACTTGTGCTAGAGAACCTCCCGTGATCTCACTCATGAGGAGGGATCCGCTGGGTTTTAGTGGGTATTCTGTAATCTGTGAGTCCCACACTTCCGATTGGAAAAAGACTATCATCGGGGTGCGTAAAGGCATTTCCCAACGCAAAAAATAAATTAATAAATTACAAAACCACGAATAAGGCTTGTCGTTATAGTTATAACAGTTTGTCTTATTGCTTAAATTTTGCTTGCTAAAACCGCACAAGTGTGTAGGAATAGCACATTTTTACATTACTTAGCTGATTTCTTGTTATATGCCCAGGATTTTGTGCTATTGACATTCTTGTAAAGTTTTTAATCACTAGTAAACATAATCTTTCGTTTCAACATGCCTATCTCTGGATATAGCCTTAATAATTACCACAATGCCTTGTTTCCAGTGGCTTCATGCTATTTGATTGTATTTATTTGTCCTCTTACTTCTACCAAGGTTATGTCATCATTGTAGCAAATATCAGTTATATATACCATGTCTTAAGAGGTAGTGGGTTTTACTATTAGCTTGGATTTTATTGTAGCGTTGGTTCTTTTACTGGGAACTCCTTATAACAAACTTGATCACATAGAAAAACAAATTCATCACCATCTGCGAGATGAACTTTCCTATGAGGCCAACAGTCAGCGATCACTTCTCAAGTTAGATAAGTTATCATTAGCAACGTGTACTGTTCGAACTCAATGCCTCTATTACGTTTTGTTTCTGACAAAATAATTATATAATATTCCATTTGAATTATTATTTGTTAATTATATTCCGATTAAGCCGTTCGAACAAATCTGAGGCGTCAAACATTTTACGCTTGATATTTTCAATTTAACAAATAACTTCACCTTGACTGAAATTCACCCTGCTATTTTTAGTATTACTTTTCCTAGAAATATTTAATAAATAAGCAGAGATTTGATTATGTTGAGAGTTTCAAAACGAAGTTGTAAACCTTGAAACTTTGTTCTATGTTTACGCTTTCTGTCTGATCAGAATAAGGGGTATTATTAAAATATTTACGCAAAGCAAGAGTTTTCAATGTTCTTTAGTCTGCAAGATACGACTGATATTCGAAATGTTTTTAAAGAAAGAGTTTAAACAGTTTTAGTAAACAAAAGAATGAACAAATTCATTGTCATTGATACAGTTTCTGTGGCGTCTCGTTTTAGTGTTAAACTTCGCTAGTTTATATTGAGTTGCGAACGTTTAGATTTGTTTTGGGTAATTTTTTTATTATAAATTTAGTTTTAGTTTCTACAAAAATAGTGGACTAAAACAATAGTTATTGTACAAAATTATCTCTAGTATCAGCAATGCAATTTGTTACTTAAAATAAAAATCATAATTCCTCATTATTGTACTTTATAACGATGACATCGTTATATAACTACTGGCAATGCGTCGCGTCGATACTGATCTCTTGGAATTGGAAAGTCGGACTATAGATTTATTTTCGTTAACAAATGTTTTATTAAATTGAGTATTAATTAGTTCCCTTCAGATTGGTACATACACACTTACATTTATAACGTAATCAATATACAGGTTTTACTATACAACGACTATACTATACAACTAAAACATTTCTTGTTCGTTATATCATTTACATAGAATGACCGATATTAGTCAATTTAAAAATAAGATTTTGTAAATCGCTCCAGTATTTTTAGCTACATTATTATAAATTATTAAAAATAAAAACAAAAATGCAAAACTTTCTTCTATAATATTAGAAAAGAGATTTATTTGTAATAACTTGATGTCTCAGAACTTACCTGTACACAACATTTGATGTAGTTTTGTTTTGTTCTGCAGTTCGGGGTTCGTTATTCCCTTTTGATTGAGAATTTGAAATTAGTTATATCTTTTAAATGGAATGTCCGATTTTAATAATTTAAAAAGTATTTTACACGTAAGGGTCTTTATTAAAAGAGTTTATAGGAAATTAATACAGAGAATATTGGCATAACTACAGTAGTTGGACATGTGGTATCACGTAATTTTTGTAGATATAAAATGTTATAGAACATTGAAAGATTCTATATTGTAGCATTTTTTTTTGTTCTACCATCAATAGTCTTCGCAGCGCACGCGATGCATTTTTAGGGATCCCTGATGATTTTGAGAAATGAATATAACCTATGTGGCTCAGTAAGAATGCAGCTATCTAATGGCGAACATTATTTGATATAGGTCTAGTAGTTTTTGTGTGAATACACACATATATACCAAGATACAAAAAATACAAATCTTTCCTCTGTATAATAGGAGATTACCTTGAGAAATTGTTTATGTAAACATTGCTCTGTTATTTTCCTACGACATCGGGTAAACAAGGGCCGAGCCTATCGGTCAAACTAGTAAAAGTACAGATTATATTTATTGAATTATTACGATGAAGGATCGAAAAAACGTTGATTTTTACCTTAAAACCTAACAATTGTATTGTTCTTAATTTAACTCGATGACGTAGTAATACTATCTTTTTAATTTTAGTATATAACAAGGTTTCGATTTCCTGAAATTATTAAAACAATACCTTAGTGAAATTATAACGATCTTAATGTATCAGCACTAGCAATAAGTAATATGTTTTTTAAAGTAAATTTTTAATTCTAGAAAGAATTTTTAAACTTATTGCAAAGGCAGTATAGAAAATAACGAATGAGTCTCAACCACTGTTGAAATATTGGCCACGAAAATATCTTTATATATAACCGGTTAACATATACAAAATGTTTCAACTTAAGTAAAGAATTTGGTCAAAACTTTACTGGAACAAAAAGAATTCGAAATCAAACGTGATCATTACGCCCAGATTCCGGCCAAAAGCCGTAAAAATTAAAGTTGCTAACAGAAATTGTTGGTCAAATGTCAAATACAAACAAAACACCTTTTAAATTTAATTTGATTTCTGAACAACGGGCACATCAAATGTTTGACAGGTAGAATTAGTTCTAAGAGAAAGCGATATTGTTGTAACTGTATTTCCAAGGTTTTTTTTCATTTTTACACAACTTTTAAACCTTCCCTGGACTATCACAAATAATTCAAAACCAAAATTAGCCAAATCAGTCCAGCCGTTCTCGAGTTTAGCGATACTAACAAACAATTGATTTATATATATAGATTCTGTAATACTAATTAGTAATAATACTTTAACTTAATCTACCTAATATGTACTTGTATTATCTAAGCCTAGAGTCTAAAGACTATGCTTAGTTTACTATAATGTCTATTGTCTCACACTGTTCTTGAGTTCTTGCTTAAAAGCATATTGTCACTGCACTTTCATTAACTCAAAAGGTTTTGTTCTTTTAAGTCTTCTCTTTGTCCGTGTGATATTCAGAAGTGTAGCAGCTTCGGGATTTACGTTCCGAAGCTGCATTCTTGGGTGATTAACTTTGGAAATTTTTTCGATGTAATTATTTACGAGCTCTATGATTAGGTCTTTGTGAAGATGGCTATTTCTTATGTACCAAGATGCATTAACAATTTACTTAAGTGTTTTGTTTTGGAATTTTTGTATTATTTTCAGGTGCTTGCTAGGTTTGTTACATCTCCAAAGTTGAATACCATATGTCAAAACTGGTATTAGGACCGTTTAATATAGCAGTAGCTTATTGGATACTGTCAGTGCTGAATGCCGTCCAAGTAGCCGATACATTTTTCTAAATCATATTTCTAGCTCTTCAAATTTCTTTTGAACATGTGCTTTCCTTCAAAGTTTTATATTCAGCGTCATACCAAGGTACTTAGTTGTATTGACATAACGCGGGACCTATCTTGTGTAAATTCGGGTGGATTCACACATGGTTTAAGCATTAATCTAATCCATTAAATTATCAAATTTAATCAAATATTTCCAAGTGATCGAAAAATGCGTCGGGTAAATTTGAAACTTTATGCTAAAGTTAATCTTATATTGAGAGAATAATAGAGCAATATAATCAAATTAAAATAACTGATATTAATTTTCTTACACATACATATTCTAAGTAAGTCTCTGCCAGATTTTATTCTCTGTATGGAAAAGTCAGTCACGGATGGCGAATGAACGTGATAAAATTTAAATTTAATATCATTCTAGGCAGACTTTCACTAGTAATAATAATATATAATGTAATAAGAAATGGTATTACTTTTTAACACAATGGTTTCACAGGAACGGACATTTTCAAGCTTACATTGAGCCACAGCGAAACAGGCTTGAGCTAAACTAGGATAACTAATAAAGAATTTACACTACATAGTACGGATTTGGCTCGCCATTTCGCAAATGGGACTCTACTTAATAAACATTTCTGATAACTTTTTCAGACCCCCATTTTCAGTTTCACTGAGAAATCATAATGGAAACGTTTACTACGATAAAAAATGCTGTAGAAGCCAAGTTTAATAACAAATTTTGGATTTGCATTGAGTTGATCTATGTCACAAAAGTCAAATAAACATTTGAAACTTTTATTGAACTATGAAAGGTTATATAAAATGTTGGTACTTCATTATTCTGTTTTAAATGACAAGTTAAGCTTTTTCTCTTTAGCAAAAGTTAACGAACCCAGTTTCTATAGATGAATGCTTACTTAAGTTTTTTAAGTTTAAAAGTCTACATTTGTCATTGACAAATAAATAAATGAACTTTTTCAATAAATGGTTCGTACACAATTGAAAAGAACATTTTTTCTCTACTGCCTCATTGGTCTAGTGGTTAGCATGTTCGGCTACAGACATGAGGTCCTGGATTCGAGTCCTGGGTCGGGCCAATTCAAAAACTCAATATTGAGTTTTCTATTAAGATTTTCTCAATATTTGCCCGAAGTTGGGAAGTTGGCGGTGTGATCCACCCCCGTGCCTCGGAGAGCACGTTAAGCAGTCGGTCCTGCGCCTGATCTCTCTCCGGTCGTGTCGGATTCGCGTCACATCGGACTATGAGAGTGAAGGAATATAGAGTGCAGATGTTGTGTACTATGCCTGTCAATCCGCGATGGAGCAGCGTGGTGAATAGACAGTCCACGCAGCTCCACTGCGGATTGGCAGGCTCTAAAAACCCTCACTCCTTGGATTGAGGAGGTCTGTGCCCAGCAGTGGGACGTTAATGAGCTGCTACTTACCAAAAAAAAATCATGTAGTATATAGTTCTAACATGCGGTAAGAATTGGCATACACCATTCATCATTGTAAATCACGTAGGGAATAACAAAAGCACACTAGAATGTATTAGAAATATTTGAATCTAGATTACTTGAACGTGTTATACTCAAAATTTATCGAATTGTGATTTTTACCAATAAATAGGGTAATTTTTTAATAATGGTTGAAATATAACGATAATTGTTGGAAATGTCGGAAAAAATCAAGCCTGGCAGCTTCTATTAAAAACGCTGTCTGGAAAACATAACAAAACAATGTATATATAACGTCTTTTAAGAATAACTAATTATGCCCATTCCATCTTCTAAAAATTGGAAGTTATTCAGTAGTTACACAGTGTTTATTCTTATAACTTTAAATACAGACATAATCTGTAGTCATAACTCCCATCTGAACCCAGGGCTTATAGCGATAGTTATTATCCAATGCGATAAGAAATTACTAGGGAGTAATAAATATTCGAGTAAAATTGATGCACAAATAGGCGTCCTATTAACAATTCATCACGTACAGAATAAATGCATCTAACTATAATAACTCTGCTAGTATTACCGTTAATATATCTATATGTATATAAAAGAAAGGTGAGAACTATTATTCTCGTCCCAATGCTGGGCACAGGCCTCGTCACTGATATGAGAAAGGCTTTCATATGAGAAAAATTGACTCACCACTCTGCCCTAATGCATGCACGCTATACATACCCTAAAATTGCACTTGGGATATGCATGTTTTCTCATGATTACTTCTTTCACTGAAAGCCCAATGATGGAATTGAAATAACAATGAAACTTGTCCGTTTCAGTTTAGAAAGAGAAGCTTAATGGTGCCTGCTCATCATTCGAATCCGCCACTTCTTTTTACGAGAATCCACTCGTACCACAACTAATCCATCATGGCTAATATAATCAATACATTGTAATTGATATGACATTCCTTTAATTATGGCAATCGATACTTAAAGTATTCGGCTTAGATTGTAGCAAAGAATTTTTTCAACTAACAGACACAGACTAATCTGATAAGAAGCAATTTACTTAAGGTTTTTACACATCAAGGTACCGGAAAACAAATGACTTTGCTTGGCGTTACGTCTTTGCTAGACACGGTCGAAGCCTTACAACAGTTCCAGCTCAGACAAACTAGAAAATGCAGTTTTCTAAAGTGGCCCTACCGGGTTAAAACCCGGAACCTCGGCTAGCAAAGCGAATACTCGCACCACTGCGCCAGCGAGGATGTCGAATATATGACCAAATGAAATTTATTTGAATACTTTTCAACCTATTCATACGTACATAAAATGCTTTAAAATGTGTAAATAAGAATAGCTAACGCAGCTTTTAGAGGTATAAAACCACGAGTAAAATTTTGTGAGACGATAAAAGATATGATGCATACTAAGATATGCATAAACCCTCATGATGCGAAGGGTTACCAGATAAGATAGCCTTAATGTGCGAGTTGAATCTTATAATAATAAAAATATAGCATAATTTTGTCGGTGAAGTAAAGAGTTTACTTTGTATAACGCATACTAAAAAATTAAAATCAATTCAAAAAGTTTTAAACTTTTAACGCGAGCTTTCAATAGATAACCTTTTTATGGTCTGTAAAACTTTGTGCAAAATAAATACAATTACTGAGCCAATATTTGAAAAAAAACTGTTTTAACAAATCAGTTTTGACATACACACGTTTTAACTACAAGTTAAAAAAAAAATGTCTTAGAAACTTAATAGTTTAATAAAAAGTACTGTAAATTTGAACAATACGTATAAGATAGGAAGAGTATAAATTAATAGTAGGAAAAGCAAAAAGTCGTTTTTTTTTATTGCTGACAGTTTAGCACTTGACTGTGATCTCACCGATGGTAAGTGATGGTACTGTCTAAGACTGAAGCGCGCTAATCTCGTAAGAGGCGATATACCTCTTATGGTTTCTACACAGCGTCGTACCGGAACACAAATCTCTTTGTTTGGCGATACGTTTTTTGCTGGTAGGGTGGTAACTAGCCACGGCCGAACCCTCCCACCAGACCAGACTCAGACAGATTAGAAAATACAATTTTCTAAATTCGCCCTACCGGGGATCGAGCCCCTGGCCTCTGCTAGTAAAGCGAATACTCGCACCACTGCGTCAACGAGGCCGTCTGTATCTGTATATAACACGCAATATAAGATTGACTTATTATACACAGTCAAAACTGCCGTAGAAATATGAAATTAGGAAAAAGTTTTCACGTTGTTATATTCTATATTAGGACTTTCACTGGCACCTACTGTTTACGTAGGAGTATAAGCTACTTTTTTCTAAAACATGTAAGTAATTGTAAATTTCTTTTAGAATATCAAACTGAGTGAAGTCGAGGCAAGGTTGCGAGCATATATTGTTATACATTCGTTATTTTATCCTCGGTAACAAAATACATTTTAAAATACCTACAGAAATATAGAATGTATTTTATCTAAGGAGATTTGATTTTACGGAGTAATGTAGTAGGTTTGGTAATAAGACTATAAAAAGGTTATTTTTCGATATACTGAAAGTGAGTACTTCCCATGAGATTTCTATCCTTTTTAGCCCATCGCAGCCACTTGAGTAAATGGACCAATAGATTTTAATTTTTTTTTGCTTTTAAGTAATGATATATTATAAAACATATATTAAAAAAGGTATACATCCAAATTACAAATATAAAAGTCTATCTAATAGAGTGGTTATTTTAAGTATGATAAAAATAATATTTATTTGTTTATTAGTTTCGATAACAAAAAAAAACAAAATTACTTTATTGCACAAAAGTTAAATTTAACATATGGTACAATAAACATTTTAAAACATTAACGATATAACTATATATATTCGATAACGTATGTTCTTTCCATTTCATTATTTCAAATAGAATATTGCGTAGAAAGTTTCTTGCCACTTTTTGAAATGCTAAATATATTTTAATATTTGTTTGCTTGGAGGCTTAGTTACGTTCACAAAGTATAAAAACTTACTTATTATAGTAAAAACTTGTTTTTTACAATATTTACAAGTAGAGACAAAACATCACTAGTAATATAGTTTAATATAATGAACCTTGAGTCCACGTAGCATATGTTCTGCCTATACAATGTTCCTGTTACTAGGGTAGATGTTTTTGGGTTGGATTCAAGCGGCACGACATATAGTTCTTTACTAGACGTACAAGCAGATTACAACTTCAACACAACAGGCGAAAACAAGGTTTCCAATATCTGGTGTAATTCGGTGGTGGGTTTCATCCACAATTCTGAAGTCACCCATTGGAAGCACTAGTCCATTAATCCATTCACAGCAATGTTGCTTTAAGCCAAGGTCAGGCTTCACATGAGACACCAACTTTCTTAACGATCTTTCGAGACTACATGAGAACTTCCACGCTCGTCGTCTTTCCTAATCTCTAATATATATATAAAATTTCCGTGTCACAATGTTAGTTAACGTACTCCTCCGGAACGGCTTTACCGATTTGTACCAAATTTTATATGTGTATTCAGCAGGTCTGAGAATTGGCTACTATCTATTTTTCATACCCCTAAGTGATAAGGGTTGTTCACCCTTAAATTTTTCTTTTTAATTTTTGGACGAAATTTTTTATTTTTTTGTGATACAGTATACAAAAATACATACAACCCTAAATTTTCACCTTTCTATCACCAACTCTTATTTTTTAATAGCGATAAAAATAATTATATGGCAAAGCAACGTTTGCTGGGTCAGCTAGTTTTATTATAAAAGCCAGAATGGCAAACAGCTTAACACGAGTACATTTCGAAGGCATGAGAATCATGTTTAAATTACTCAAATATACGACTATATCGTGTACTACGTATCGTTGTCTTATTTTTTTCGTTTTTGTTTCGAAATGATAACATTTATAAAGGCGTAAAATTTGTAAGGTTATAACTTAATCACGTTCGATGAGGTATTTTTTGTCATATATTGAATTGATGTTGTATTACTCATTTACATTTCAAATGACATGTTATTTTTCTGTTATATGGTTGTTTATATTTATGTAAGATTCTATTTAAAGTTTTACTTACCGAGTTTGCATTGGGTTCTGGTGGCTCGTGGTGGTAAGTGGAAAGATGTCGTATGGGGCCCGCCATGCCGCTTTATAAACATCACTTCATTTGAAAAAAAATCGTACTAAATTTATAACCAAATACATTCCTATCAACAGTCCGATTTTGATCCATTTTTGTTCAGTTTCATTTCACTGTAATAAATATCTAGATTGGTTTTATAAGGGTTACTCGCGAGGTTTGACGAACTATTTAATTAACATTGCCCGTACATTTTTCCTATTTATTGTTATATAGAAGGATAGCGTCGCCTTGACATTTTTTTGGCATATTGTTAATGTAAACTGTTTATATCCACTTTTTAAATGTCTATGCACTCGAAGTAACGATATTACTACTAAATTTTATTCAAATCATCATACAAACTAGATATGGATTTTAGCGTGGAATTTTTGGATAGTATTAGAGCAGGGGTCGGGAAACTTTTTAAATTATTGCCCTAAAATATTTTTGTGTAACTTGATATTAACCCATGGCGAAGAGCAAAACATTATCATCTTTCATATCATAGCCCCCATGAAGAGATGTAATTTTGTAAATAAATCAATAACTAAAAATTTAACTTAAACATCACTTATTAATACGTCAATGTAGTACCTAGTAATACATAACGGTCATAATAGTAGTATATGTAATATAAAGTTGAGGAAAAAAACACCCCCACAGAAAATAAATGATAATTTATTATTATTTTATAATTCATATGATATTTTTCTTGTATTATTAGGCGCTAAAACTAGTTAATATTTTATATATAGCCCCCATAAAAAAGCTTTTATTTAATTGAAATGATTTTTTTCGGGGAATTAGAAGAATAGATCAAACAGAAATGATTTCTTTAAGAATGAAGCTTTAAGATTATAAAATATATATTTTATAGTTATAAGATTTAAAAAAAATATCAGGACTATCATTTTCGTGAAAAAAGCGAAATTTTTCTCGAAAAAAAAACATTTCACTTAAAAAATATTTTTATGGGGGTATATATAAAATTTAAACAAGGTTTTTCGTCAAATAATACAAAAAAAATATCATATGAATTACAAAATAACAAGAAATTATCATTTACTTATATTTTCTGTAGGAGCGAATTTTTTTTCCTCAATTGGGGTACAATTGAGTTTATAAAATAACAATATATATAATTATACTTTATAATAACATAATATTATTATACTTTGTACTCCAAAAAGTTTCATTTTTACCCCTAAAAATTTCATTTTACCCCATTTGGGGTAATTTAACCCGGTTCCCTGACCGTTGTATTAAAGTATTTTAGGAGGGATATTTTTATTCCATACATTATGTTTATTTATTTTATAAAAATAAGTAGAACTTAACGCTTTTCTAACTTTATTGATGCCACGTCTTTTGCAAGGTAATTATTTCGTGAAAATTCAAATTTTGCCTTTAGGATATTAACGTTGATACCAAAGTGAATTGATAGCGACTTAGCTGCAAAGTACATTACTTATTCCTTGACAGCCACGCGGGAAAGAAAAGAAACGATCTTTTTTGTATTTATTATTTAATACAATACGACTGTTATAAGGCACGGTTAGTCGCCACAGAAAAAGAAATATTCTTTTTGTTGGGAGAGGTTTGAATTAGATTTTTAATATAGTAATTTCATACCTCGATTCGAATAGGTTAAATTAAAATTGAAATTCAAAAATTCTTCATTCAAGTAGTTCTTACAGCACCTTTGAATTATCAAATATAGTTTTTTTGCACACATTAATTCTTATGTACGACTGATTCTGGTATCACAGAACGACTTGAAATCTAAAATTATGTGGCTTCCTTCGCGCCTTGTCCTGAAAAGACTCAACAATCTCAGTCGGGTATCTTGTTTTAATTTTTTACTATCATTATTACAATAATATATATTTAAATTAGTTTATTATATTTAGATTAGAGCAATTCGTTTACTCTTACGCTTTTTTACCGTCTTTCAAATTGTAGTAAGATTATTCAATTTTTTTTAAATAAAAGATTTGAATTTATTATGCGACACCTGTAAAACGTCTTCCGAGAGTTTAATAAGGAAACGTATACAGTTACCCTTAAATGAGTTGTTAATTTTATGAAGCCCACTAAAATTTATAACAATTTTATTTTTGTTTCTGAAGTTATTCGAGCTGCATTCACACTTTTTTAAACGGCGTTTGAGTTGACTCATGTTATAGAGTTCTAAAAGAATACACATCTTTTAGAACTCTATAACGTGAGTCATATATCCACGCAGTTTCCGAATTTGTGGAAATATTTAAAAATCAGTTCTTAGTAGCTAAGACTGACAAATTATATTACAATGGGACGATTACTTCGGAGATCTTGTGTTTAGTGAGAGTGATAGTGTTGCGCTTGTCTTGATATACAATACATGTAAGATCTATAAAATTATTTACATAAATTCTTGCCTGTAGGCCTAAGTTTTCTTTAATACATGATTGCGTTGCATATTGTATCATAATAATGCAAAATATTTAATGCAATAAGCCTGTTATGCATAATCTTAACAGAGCTTTTGTTATTTGTTTTTTCCTAAGCATTATACCACCAAAAGGGATTTATCTAAGTCATTTTAATCCTTATTTGCATATTTATTAATTAAATTTGAACAATATTTTTATAGTTTTATTAATTGTATTCCAATATCCTGATTCACGATGGCATTTTAGGGAGAACTGTCTCTATCAGGAGTGAAGGTTAAACTTAGCCACAAGGGAGGATACCTTACTTGAAAACTGTTGAGTAGGGCAATATAAATAGACTATTTTATTGTTTTACTATCATTGCCACAAAGAAAAATTGCAATTTATACAATCCACTTTTTCGCATTAGCATATAATACAGTATTATAACGAGGCCTGCCAACCCGCAGTAAAGCAGCCTGGTGGGTATATGCTCTATTCTATAAATCCTATCTCCCAATAGTGAGGAGGCCTGTGAACAGCAGTGAGACGTTAATGGGCTGCTACTTAAATTTTTTACAGTATTCTGACTTATTTTTAGATGTAGTTCAATCATATTATCCTCATCCAAAAGGAATAAAAAATTGTAATTGGGTTTAATAAAATATTTACGTGACGAAAACAAGTAAACAAAGTTATAAATACGAAGCTTTCATTATTACAGAAGAATATTACCAAGTGTGTATTTAATACTTTACAAGCATAGCACTTTAGGGTTATATTTGATAAGCCGTTTTCTGACAAATAACAGAATCTGTAATACATAAGCAAACTTAATATAATGAGATTACACTGTCTGTCTTACGAGGATTAAGGTATATAAACCCTTTAATTGTGGAGATGTTTATGGCTGGCGTAAAATATGTTCATAATATTGTACGGAATAAATATTGAGAATCAATAAGTATTTCATTAAATGTCATGTGTAGACAGTCGTGATTAAATCTTAAAAATATTCATTTGTTGAAGTTGTGATATCGCTTGTTATAAATTAATTAAATTTTCATCACTAACGTTACCAGGCAATGTATAATAATATAATTTAAGCCGACTAATAGATCTCAATTATTTGATTAAACAACACGAAGTAGCTCCTAACAACGAGGGATAATAGCCGGCTAAACCAATTCTAAGGTACGGTAAAGTCGTTATTAATTCGGTAAACAAAACAATATACGTATTGTATAGTTACCCTGAAATTTATAATTAAGCTGCTTTCTTTCTTACGTGTTTCATTTTTATTTAATCAATTCAGATATTAAGAAAGTTTAAAATATATTATTGCATACTATTAAAAAATCTATGCTACAAAGTTATTAGGTATGTTTTTTTCGCAATGCGTTTGTTAATCTATTTAAGATTTTCGTATTTCTTTTGTACGATAAATTAAATTAAAGTTTTATTATAATGATCATTTAAAGGATTCTCAATTTCTTTTTAATTGTGGATTCTTTTCAGAACAGGGCCAGAAGGTAGCGTAGTAATTTTAGAAATGAAGTCGTTTTATATCATCATAAAAGTAGAAAAGACAGTGTTTGACGATTAAAAAGTGCTAGTAAGACATACTTGTATAAAGAATTGTTGATTTTAATATTTTTTCAAATTAAATCAAATTAAATGTTTTTTATTGGTGGTTTTTAGTGGTTTCTGAAAGTAGAATCAGCTGAGAAGAAACCGGTAAGTACTTTTAAAGATTGTTTTTAATGTTACAATATGCAAAATTTTGCTAAAAAAAACATTTTTATCGCTTAAATAATCTTCAACATTATAATATGCCTTTTGTAAAAGTATGTGATTGCGGTATCTTATTAAAAATTCGTATTTTAAACCCGACAAATGATTTCCGAATCTTTTTTGCTCTAAAATATGGGATTACAAGTCATTTTTATTTCTTGTATAAAAATTGTGTATTTCACTTTTTTTGCAGTATAAGTGAATATTACGGAAATATAAGATGTTATTCAACGTATAAAACGAATTTCTATCACAATATAAATTTTTAATGGCGTTGAGACAAAAATAGCATTGAACTCGTCACGTTTGCGAATCGTATTTACACGGTGCTGGTCAACTACGTGTGCCATGTGCGTGCCTCGTGCCGTAGCGCGTTGTTCGCAAGGCGTGCGTACCGCGTGCCGGCGTCGCGGCCACCAGCGCCCGACTGCCGCAGACCGGCCCGCCCGCGCACTCGCCGTAATGATTGACAAAATACTTCACCTGTGTTTTCTTTCAGAAAATACAGTGAACAGGTGGCGGGAAATGTATCGAAAAGGTAATCGGAAACATATCGACGGCCTCTACGTATAAAGAGTCAAGTATAAACTCCTAATCTTCTTATTCAAATACAAAATTCTTTAATTTGCAATTAGCTAAGGGAGTAAAATTAAAAGTATACATATTGAAATCTGCCTCATTGGTCTAGCGTTTAGCATATTCGGCCGCAATTATGAAGTCTTGGGTTGTCGATATTGAGTTGTCTATTAAGATTTTTTCAATATATGCTCGAAGATGTGTAGTTGGCAGTGTGCTCCAACTCCGTGCCTCGGAGTGCACGTAGACGTCGGTTCTACGTTTGATCTCTCTCCGGTCGTTTCGGATTCCCGTCACATCGGCCTATGAGATTAAAGGAATTGCACTTGTGAAAGATGCCTGTCAACCCGCATTGAAGTACTGCGGTGGGTCTATGCTCTCTACCCTCTCTACTATGAGTGAGGAGGCCTGAGACCAGTTCCTCCCGGTTACGCTGTAAAAGCCAGTAGGGCTAACAGCTAAACACAGTTCGAAAAAAAGCGGTGTGACGTTAATGGATTACTACTTACCTGATATTAAAATCAAAATATTCTTTATTCAAGTAGGCTCTAATAAGTACTTTTCTTACTCGTCTGTAGTCAGCCCGTTGGTAATAAATTTACCACCAGCTCGAGAAGAAACCGGCTAGAAATTCAGCTGTTATTTTTAATATAATCTTCAAAACATCCTTATGAAATATTTCTTAAAATTATATAGAGACAAATCTAATACTGATTGCAATTTTTTTATTAAAAATTTAACCCGACAAATGACTTCTGAACCTTCTACACTCAAAATAATGGCATTACAAGTTTGTTTTTTTATATGTTGTATTTAAGTTCTGTATTTCGCTTTTTTGCTGTATAAGTGTGTATTGTTACGATATAAAATAACAAGTTATAGGTATTATATAAAATTTAATAGTATAATATATGAATTTGTACATAATTAATTTTAAATTTAATATTAAAATTGAAGATATTCTTATAATTATTTTCATTTCTTAAGAGCATAGAAATTTTAATTTTTCCAAAATTATTGGATAGGAGAAACGTTCCTATGCAATCTTTAGCTCTAATTATATTTATGCAATTATTTTGCATGTTATTGGAGCCACTAATTTATTTAATAAAATCAACACAATTCAGGTATGACATTAAAATTATTCGTATATCTTTTTAACACATATATGAGTGATTATTATCAAGTATACACCTATGCTTGATTATAATCAGTCCTGATGATACGTGATGATACATTCTACAATGAAAATGCGCCCATACCGATAAGAGGTGAAAAACCTCTTTAAGACAAGGCATGGTAAACTTTTTGCTTAGCGGGTTTTTTTAAGATGGTAAGTAAATAGGGGCTAATCTGTCTTAACCCTTCAATCAGGAGTGTGGGTTTAGTTCTCCCCAGTAAGCGAACAACATTCAAATTATTCTCAAAACAGTGAAGCCGTGCAACGTTTAATTTTAAAGCTGATACGCTAGATCGTTTGACGTTTTATTGTCTCTAATCGGGTATCGGCTATTTATAGACACTTTATATCTCAATGCTATTGCAAACGTGTAAATTGTATCAAGAATTTTACGATTTATATTTAACGACTTTATAATTGAAAAGGTTATTTAATTCGGTTAGTTCTTTGTTTAGGCAATATTTTTATTATGATTGACAAAAGAAGAAAATATTTTATCATGATAAGCACAAGTTAAGTTGCGACAGTATATTTAAATAAAATCTTCTATGTATGGGAATTAAATATACATCAAACATTTTTCTAGACATCATACAAATAAATAAATATAAAATTACCCATATCTTTATAGTATTAACACGTCTACCGCAGTCCTAAAGTTTATTATACTATAGATATCTGTTTCACAATATTTTCTCCAAAGTCATTCATATTTATTATACTTGAACATACTGAAACATTTCCTATCAATAAATTTGAATTAATATATTTAAATACCTTTTCAATATGATATCCCTGGATATCACACTTTATGTATATAAATATTCTCTTATAATACGTTTATTTTTTCCTCTGTTTGTCTCCGTTACTTTAAGATAAAGCTCCCCTAATTTTATTTATCCCGCAATTATCCGAAATAGTTAGTCTGATCTATAGCTAGTCTTTTTAGCAGTATAAAAAACATTTACTGAACTTCTTGCCCCGCAGTTTTCACGGCAGCGGGAAATTCCAGACATGTTATATCAAATTTTGTCACATTTAAGCGTAGTTAGACCTCGATAGCGTAATTGTGTACTGAAATTGCTAGCAGCGATCCTGTATTGGACTCTCAGGAGGACAAATTTAGGAAATAATATCTTCAAAATTCACTAAACCTAAATGTGTACGAGGCGTTAGGTGTGGCTAGTTACCACCGAATCAGCAAAGTTTTCCCCCAATCAAAGAAAATTGCATTCCAGTATGATATTATGTAGACACCATTCAGAGATAGGTTGCCTCTCATCGAGTTAGCGCGTTATCGACATAGACTAAATAATCTTATAGATACAAAAATAAAGAAATCTTAGTGTAATATATATTAATAATTTTACAATACACAATTTTTTGTTATTAATCTACCCCACCTAACATTGTCTGTATGTACAGTAAATACATTCTTATTCCAATCCGAATCAGACTATGTGAATTTATTGCAAAGGTTTTCCGTTATTATTATGTCTGTTTTAGGATATCCATTGGTCTATATTAGTTACAAAGAATGTCTTTATAACGGAAAGAGGAGCTTTTACTGTGACAAATGACTAGATGAATATTAAAATGCCAGCGCTACCTGTTGAAAGTTTAAACATAAAGTATTCTATCTATAGAATCTGTTGCGGTGCGATTAATTATAGGCCAGCAATTTCTAAAGAATCTGAACTTTCAATATTAAACATCCCACGTAACTAGTTTGTTATATATTTTTGATATTTAGTTGTAGGAGTCTTCGATATTGTCTGTTCAGAATTAGTACCCATGACATTTTCGCAGGTATACACGTAAATAATTGCATGTTTTATTCGAGTGGTGAGGAGTGAGCTATGGTCAATGTTATCTACGTATGGGGTAAGCGGTAATTTGATTCAAGCATTGAAGTCTGTCTATGAGAATTCGAGTGCTTGTGTCAGAATAAACGGGGCGTACACGGAGTGTTTTCCTGTCGAAAGAGGTCTTCGACAGGGATGTGTTGCGTCGCCATGGCTGTTCAACCTATTCATGGATAACTGTTTGACAGATTTAAAAGGAAATATGTATTGGTTAAGAATGTGTGAATTACTCATCAAATGTTCACCCAACGCTGAGCTACTGGAGATGGTAAATATTATGAATTTAGCTTTGAAAGGGAAAGGAATGAGAGTGAATGTAAACAAATCAAAAGTTATGCTTTTTGAAAGAGATGACTGGCAATATTTTGATAGATGGGGAACAAGTGGAAGAGGTGAAAGAATTAGTATACTTGGGATCTAAATTTACAAAAGATGGAACATGTGAAAATGATATCGAAAGGAGAGTGAATGCAGGGAATATGGTAAATGGTGCTCTGCATGCTTTTATGAATAGCCAGATGGTGTCTCAAAGGGCTAGACTGGCAGTGCATGCTGGAGTGTTGGTGCCAACACTTATGTATGGTAGTGAAAGTTGGGTATGGCAGAAGAATCACAAAAGTAAAATAAATGCGGTAGAGATGAGAGCGTTGAGAAGCATGAGTGGATTAAAACTGAGTGACAGAGTGAGAAATAGTGTGATAAGAGAACGTTGTGGTATAAAAGAAGACGTAGTGACTAAAATTGAAAAAGGTATGCTTAGATGGTTTGGGCATGTAGAGAGAATGAATGAAAGGAGACTGACAAAAAGGATTTATGAGTCAAGAGTGAATGCGAAAGTTGGAAGGGGAAGACCGAGGCGAACGTTCCTGGACCAAATCCAGGACATTTTAAATAACGGCCAGGTCAAGAGTACTCTAAACCGACGAACTTGTATGAAAGGTTTAATGAGATTGAAAGAAGCGAAGGAGATATGCAAGGATCGTGGCAAGTGGAAGGATGTTGTCTCTGCCTACCCCTATGGGAATGAGGCGTGATGCTATGTATGTATGTATGTATGTGAATGCAAAAGTTGGAAGGGTAAGACCAAATCCAGGATATTTTAAATAAGGGCCAGGTCAAGAGTATTCTAAACCGACGCACTTGTATGAAAGCTTTAATGAGAATGAAAGAAGCGAAGGAGATATGCAAGTGGAAGGACGTTGTCTCTGCCTACCACTATGGGAATGAGGCGTGATGCTATGTATGTATTTATTTATTCCTTTACTTTCAACGTCCGATGGGACGGTGAATTCATTACATGGGACCAGCGGTAAATGCATTGGATGTAACCAGCATTATAATTTACAACTTGGATTAAATTGATATCAATCAAAATCCTATGTCAATTTTGAATATGCCTAGCCCAAGACTCGAATTCAGGTGCACGTGATCCGTAACCACACAAGCTGACCTATTATACCTGTATATAAACTATTTAAAAATACAGTGTTTCGTAATAAAATGGATAGATATATTTATTTATATTTTGAATAATGAAATCATTGCTTTTCAAAATTAATTTATTCCATAGTACGACTGTGTGTCTGTCAATAGATAGCGAATATCGAAATTATAGAAACAGTAATTACAGGCGATCTTATCGCTTACCCGGTACTGCTGTCGGGTAACCTTATTGTTAGAGAAGTTTTATAAAAGGAAGTAGTGTCCAATAATACATAGTTACTAACCTTTGAATATATATTATAATACATATCAATATTTATAATATAGAAAACAAGGAAACGTAGATCATATATTGGAATAAATGACGGGGCCATCATTGGCGTCATAATATTATAAGGCGTAACTTAGATCATTTTTTGTTATGTTTATACGGAAACCAGAAATTTCTTAAAGCATAGTTTATGTTTTTTTACTTTCGACAGGTTATAGTTACAGAAAAACCAGCGCTGGGGTAAGATCTCAAGAACTTCTAAGCGGTGGTCCGTGTTTCGGCATCACATTTTTCTACGGCTGTAATTGTGTCGTCTCATAACTTGTGTATGTCAATTTAGTTGTATAGTTAAATGTGATCAAACAAAATGAAGGGTTATATATTAATTTAAAAGAAATAATTTAACCCGCCTTTGCTGATAGGGTGGTAACGAACCATGTTGCTTTCCACTAGTCCAGGCTTAGGTGAATTTGAAAATAAATCTACTGCATTTTCCCTCTCGTTCGTGGGCCTCCTTTAGCAAGACTACGGTCTCACAGAAGAAGGCCATTCCCGCCCAACATCTCTCACTGGAGAGCATCGCGCCTATAATGCTCCCCAGCGAGAGATCTCCGCCACCAAGAGGTGACGCTAAGGTCCCCACGCTGCGCATTCTGCTACTGTGTAGTGTGCTTAGTCAATAGCTGCACCACACCCTAATTGGTCCTGCTGGGAATCGAAACGGGGTCTAGCGAAGCGAAATCGAGAGGTTGTCATATGATTTAGGCTACATTGAATTAATTTGCAAATAGGTTTGTTGCAAATGAATATTTTTTCAAGATTTAGTTATTTTAGAATACATGAATGTAATTAGCCGGGGTTAAAAGCAAAGTTTAGTTTAAAGTCACGCTGAAACAACAGAAAGAGGTCATTCAATTTGTATTTTTTTATTAAATCACTCCGAGAGTGCAGTTTGCGAAACAATAACGAATGCGCTTCTGACAATGGTCCCGCTCGGCTGAAAGTGGAATTTATTGAAGTCTGTTTTTCTATCTGGCATCAGGATATTTTTTATTGCACTCCCTTAAGTTCACGTAATAAAGAATAGCTGTTGTCATTATAGTATAATACCTATATCTGTACAATACCATAATACCTACCTTCTATTTGTACAAAACATTAAATACACAAATATAACAATTTATTATGATATATGCACGATAAAATAAATATATAACGGCGCACAGATTGTTAATCCATTTACAATCGAATCGGACTTGACATTTTTAAGGTTGACAGCTGACATAACATCGAGCGCTGGGATGGCGGCCATTATTGGTTCGGATTTCATAGAGTGAGCACGCGCCTAAGTGTTCTGGTGGAATTTTTTAAATCTAGTTATACTTTGTTAATTATATAAAATTATAAGTATTGATTTATCGTCGTGAAATTAATAAAGAAGGAACTAATTGTAACGTGGAATATTTTATTGAAATATCCGACGTTGATCTCCTCGCCCGACTACCCACGTTATTGCAGACAAAACCCAAGAATGTGACGCCTCATCCTGGCAGGATGCGCCTTTATATAGTTACGCTTACCATATCAATGTTTTTGTGCAAGAATATTTTTGTGTTAAACTTAATTTCTTGATTCTTTTTTAATTTTCTTTTTTTATATGTCTCACATAAAAACACTGCCTCATTGGTCTAGTGGTCAGCTTTTCTGGCTACAGTATTCTTTTAAGGAATTCTCAGTATTTGCCCGAAATTGGAAAGTTGGCGGTGCATTCCACCTCCTTTCCTCGGAGAGCACGTTAAGCCGTCGGTCCTGCACCTTTCGTCTCCGGTTACTTCCTACTATGCCTGCCAACCCACAGTGGAACAGCGTGGTATCTATGTTCTGAAAACTTTGCTAGGCACAGGGCACGTTAATGGGCTGCTACTTACCTTTACCCTTAGAGAAGAAGAAGAAGAAACAAAGAAAAGAAATTTATTCTACATTGCAATAACAAATAAAAAAAACTACAATTATCTATAAGCTAACTTAAACTATTATAAATAACAATATAAAGTTACTACCTATATACAATGTAGAAAAGGTCAGCAGCTCAGCAATTGCTATGCCTCCGACCTAGGAAGCCTCGCCCCACGGCGCTGATTTTCAGCTGCAGCCCATAAAACTAAAACTAACTAAAGATAACGCCACGGACCTATGGTCTATACATGTACACACACACACACACACACACTCATATATGTATATACATATATTAAACGATTATATATTTGATATAATATATACACATAATCATACACACACAACTATATGTAAGAATTTACAGAAGTAAAAAATAAGTCGTATATTTATTATAATAAATAGAGATTATACATACATATAGCGGGTAAAATTTACTTAGAGGTCTTAGAGAAGACCTTACATAAAATTACTCTTACATTTTGAATACATTAGCATATAATATTAAACAATCAATGTTAATTTGGCACCTGAATAACTAATTGCTAACCTCGATTATTAAATCTGATGTCTGTGGTTATAGCTAAGAGCAAGCGCATTCAAAGCGCTGCAAACAGTCCTCAGGGATCACTTCATATGAGCATCGAGATTGTGTAGCATGTAATAACGCCCAGCGAAGTAACATTAATACAGCACTGTGGATCAAAGCAATGAATAGTATATTAGTTTTTCTAAATATGTATTCAGTTTTTGTGAAATAAAAGCTTTTCCCGCTTTAGATATATAGAGAGTCGTGGTGGTTCAATGGGAGGACATGTGGATTATTATCAACAGCTACGGATTAGAATCCCGAGTAGGCACCTCCTCCCGGTTACGCTGTATCCTCCCGGTTACGCTGTAAAAGCCAGTAGGGCTAACAGCTAAACACAGTTCGAAAAAAAAAGAGTAGGCAGACCACTATTTCCACTCTTTAAAACTGAAGTGCCTAATTGTTATTTTAAAATCATCATTGTGTTTTTCATTGTAGGAAATTATTATGAGCAAATCTGCCTATCCTTGGAGCGATCCGGATATATATTTGTAGCCGGCTAACCCGCAGTGGAGCAACGTTGTCAGATGAGTGGGGAGACCGTTTCTCAAGCTTTTTGAAAATCTTGTTCTCTAATTTTGCCTTTCACTGGTAGATAGCTGATGTTATAGTATTTTCGTTTCACACCAGATTTTTGTTATTATTACTGATAGGTTAGTGTTTGACTGTAACATTTGAAAAATTTTCATAGCAAAACGTGTCAAATTTTTTCTTGGTGTAGATACCAAAATAAAACACAGATTTTAATCTCCATATCAGCTCCTCTGTGAAATAGAAATATTTATGTAAAAAAACCAACAATCCCCTTCTTGTGTACATAACCAAGAGGCGTAGTGTATAAACTTTTTATTGCTAACTGGTAAACGTTTGACAATTGATGGTAAGTGATGATACAGTCTAACACGGAAGCGAGCTAATCTGTTAAGAGGCCATTTTCCGTTTCTACACAGCATCATACCGGTACACAAATCTCTTGTTTGGCGGCACGTCTTTGATGGTAGTGTGGTACCTAATCACGGCCGAAACTTCCCGCTAGTTCAGACCGAGCCAAATTAAGAAAATAGACTTCCTAAATACAGGGTGTATTGTATCGTGTGATTCTTTTCGAATGAAGTCATGTGTCTAACACAAGGTCGTAATAATGTTGCACTAATAATTGAAATTCTATTTTTANTTGTCTGTTCCCGGTAAACTCCTAAACGTATGGACAAATTTTGACGGGCCTTTCACTGGTAGATAGCTGATGTTTATTTTCGTTTCACACCAGATTTTTGTTATTATTGCTGATAGGTTAGTGTTTGACTGTAATATTTGAAAAATTTTCATAGTAAAACGTGTCAAATTTTTTCTTGGTGTAGATACCTAAATAAAACATAGATTTTAATCTCCATATCAGCTCCTCTATGAAATAGTAATATTTATGTAAAAAAACCAACATTCCCCTTCTTGTGTACATAACCAAGAGTTGTAGTGTATAAACTTTTTATTGCTAACTGGTAAACGTTTGACAATTGATGGTAAGTGATGATACAATCTAACACGGAAGCGAGCTAATCTGTTAAGAGGCCATTTTCCGTTTCTACACAGCATCATACCGGTACACAAATCTCTTGTTTGGCGGCACGTCTTTGATGGTAGTGTGGTACCTAATCACGGCTGAAACTTCCCGCTAGTTCAGACCGAGCCAAATTAAGAAAATAGACTTCCTAAATACACCCTCCCTATTGGATCGTGTGATTCTTTTCGAATGAAGTCATGTGTCTAATACAAGGTCATACTAATGTTGCACTAATAATTGAAATTCTATTTTTAGATTACAGAAGCTGAAATCTAAAAATAGAATTGAATTAATATTACGATTGCTTGATATAGCTTATCCATTCCCGATCACCTGCTACGGTAGTGGGCGTCGTGATAACTGAGATGCCATTTTAAAAAGCGGATAGGTTTACGCACTGTTTATTGGATTGATATAAAAATAAAGTTCAATATAAGCAAAATTGCGCAGAAACTTAGGGTTGCTTTAAAGGGTATAATGATAAGGCCACCCGTCGTATGCTTTTACATTTTTTACTGTTTGAAAAGTATGCAATAAAGAGCTTATCTATCTATTTAACTTTTAAATGTTTAAATAGTGGATATAAGAGATATATCTCTTTGTATTTATGTTTTGTATCCACTATTTTACGAAAGTGATTTTGGTAGCACTGATATGATAGAGATTAATATGTATTAACATACCGACAAAAGTAATCCTTAAAACATAATTATAATAGAAGGAGCAAAAGGATTGCATAAAATTGATACACATGTCTCTACAGTAGTTGTTTTAAAATATAATTTATTTCGCTTTCAAACTCGTCGTAGGTGGGCAAAGGTAAGTAAGTGCTTAAAGAATAATGAAATAAACCCGTTTCACTAGAATTATTGAAACCCATTCTTAACCAGATAACTTCTAATATTATTAAATAAATACGAGATGACCAACTTATATATTTACATTAAAAATATCGGGGTAAAAAATTCATGGCTTTTAATTGGATTACCGTAATTAAACATTTATAGTGGCTGTTCAGTCGGCTGCCTGGTCTCCCGAGAAAAATTCTCTAGCTACGTTAATGAGAGAACAGTATATAACTCCTCCCAGGAGAGGAGAACATAAGGAAATAGAAACCGTAATTTTCAAACTTAATTAGTCTCACTACTATTATATAATGATCATTATTTATTTATTAGTTTTTCAAAATCAATCTGAAAGTGTACCTAGAATTTCTATTCTGTGTTATTCTTGGTATTTGCTAAGAGATTCTGTCCTGAACAAAATATTGTCAAGGTTACAACAGGGACTTGATGTGTTGATTTTTAAACTATAACGATTAAGCAAAATTTTGGAAATAAAGATGCCTGTATAATATCAGTACAACGTAATTTCTTATATCATTAATTATCTGATAGCAATCTTCTATTGTAGAAACATTTTCCTTTCCACAACTTTTTTAGTACTTTTAATTTCATTTTGAAAAATGTGAATATATAATTCACATTTTACAGACACAGAAATTTAAACTTTTTTATACTTGCACAAACAACTTTATAAGGGGCGTTTATTTTTCGAGTTTTTATATCGGGATGAAAAGAACGTATGTCCATTTTTAAAGTTCCCACTGTCGGCAAAATACAGATACACTTACAACAATGAGTAAAATATAACTTCAACGCCCGACTTTAGAGTTTCGAGTTTTTTATCTACTTCCGATATTGCCCGGAGTTAAGGTAGGTTATATCAGCAATTTCGCAATGATTTATTAATGACAAGGGAATAAAAGACAAATTGAAATATTTTAAAAGTAACTACAACTATTGGTAAAAGTATGTAAGGAGTAATTATAGCCATAAATACTCCTTACATACATATATATTTACATACATAGCCATGTATGTCACATACCATCTTATGCTGATATCACATTGGACACCTGTAATGCCTATTTTTTTAGGGAAATGGGAAATTTCAAGCCATGATTGTTTATATTCAGTATTTTAACATTTCTAAAGTCTACAGCTACAGTGACTATATTTACAAATTAGGATTATATTTAACTGAATTATAAATGAGGTTATATAAATAAAAAAGTAATATTCGGTTTAGCGTTAATTCAAATTGTTTTAACCTAGTTATAAGTATGTCCAAAACCCAAATAAGGCAATAAAGAGACGATAAGATCAAGGAAAACGACCTACGGCCAAGTTCTATTTCTTGCCCGTTAATTTATTAATCACAATAAAATTTTGGGCCGTAGTAGTAGTAAAAGTATGCCTTACTAGTTTTGGGATTTATACATCAATAGTGATATTATTTATAATAAATATGTATGCAAGTTTCGTTAGTTAGCGTTTCGCCAAGTTGCCAAGGGAAGTGAATCACAGAATTGAAACCAAGATAATTCATATTTATTTTAAACCATGATATATAATATACAACGAAGAGTTATAAACATTAAGTACTTATATAAAAAAGCTTAACCAATAGTTTACCCTTGAAATCCATTCCTTAACATGAGCGATCCCAACGCTAAATGGTTTCAATACCAAGTTGCCGTAGGGTGAACAGGACAATAACTAAATGACAAGGTTAATAAAATTATAGAAATTATTGAATTCGATTGCCTGAATACAATTAAATCGGGATCCTGAGAGTCACACGAGGTGATTATAAAACCAACTAAGTCACCATTGGTTATGCAATTTTTAACAATGCATGAATATCAGCAGATATATTTTTGCATAGCTGTATGGTAAGATACATATTGTTTATGTCATCTACACTATGTGCAATAGACGTTATAGTAAACAAATATGTATCATACTTGTTAAGTATAATATGAAAAAAAACACAGTCTCTTTTATCGCTGTTATAGAACAATTGCTATTATAATACATTAGACATGGGCATTTTATTTACCAGGGTCTGCTATCTAGCATATTAAGACTTATAGATAAAAAATCTGTCTCCTAGCTAATCGATATAATATATCCTAACTGAAATTATAATTCTTACACAATAATATCCGTTTGCAACTTCATAAAACCCCACCTAACTTCGATTATAGCAATACATTTGTTTCAGCTGCCGCCTCGATATTATTTCGTCGACGTTGATTTAACGTTCTTATATTGAGTTAATGAATTCAATTGCAGGAGGAAGTGGCAGAAATAAGTCGTGTTCGGCTTTTTGGTTGTTAGGCATAGAATTTATGGTACAAATAAAATTGAAGTATCTGTTTTTAAAGACAAAATTAAATGTTTTTAGTAAATGCCAAAGAATGTTACTACGATACTTATATAAAAAACAGTTTTAGTTTTGTGTCTGCATATTTTTCGGTCTGTTCTCACTAATCTCTGAATAGGCTGATGCTGTTGACGATAACATTGGCTACATTTCCGACCCGCATTATTATGGGAATGAGAGTGGTAACTAGTTTTATCCAACAACCCTGACCCATACAAATTAGGAAATACAATTTTTTAAGTCAGCTCTTCTTGGAATCGAATCCCGGACCTCTAAAAGCGACTACTCTCATCATTGCGATAGCGAGACCATCACCGTGTTATATCTAAGACGTTGGTTCTTAACCTTTTTAATTCAGTGACCCTTATGACCTAACTAGGGTCACTGATTTTGCCCCTCCCCCTACGACGAACTCAAACAATACGTGTTAATATAAATACGTAGACTTTATTAAACATAAAAACAATTGCACGTAGAAAATTGAGATATTTTTACTCTAAACTACATATATAATCTAGGTTTAACTCAACTATTATATAGTTAACAATAAAGTAAGGTAGGAGTAAGTCAGTTAAAAGTTTAATAAAGGCAAACATGCGTTTATTGTTAACCCCGCAAGGGTAATTAGCCCCAGGTTAGGAACCCGGGGTCTAAGACTTCCTATACGCCTTAAAATTAAAAGAAAATTCATGGTATTAAAAACTGTAGACTTCGTTTGGCAAATAAAGAAACATATATTAATCCTATTTCAATGTGTAATGCACACATAATAATAAATATATATTCAAACAGATGCCGTTGTTTTATCTGCGATATTGTATTACAAAAGCAAGCGCTTTCAGAGCGATGCAATTTCAATAGTTCTCAATGCTCAATTTACGTGAGCATTCAAATTGTATAGCATTCCTCTATAACCACTGCGTCAATGGGCTGAAGTGGCACGTAATTGGATCTATCTACCCATACTGGAAATAAAATGTAGTCCAGATAAAGGCCAAAGGTCAAGTACTTTTATATATAATTACTTATTTATTATATAATCTATAAATAAAAAGTAAAGATAATGTCTAAGGTTACAAGAAAAATTGGAAATATGTTGTTTCAACTTAGGCAAGGACCTCTGTTAGTCGTTTGATTTTAAAATTATATATACAGAAATGAAAGAAGTAAATAACGCTTAACACACTATGCCAGAAGTTTCTTAATAAAAGCAATACCTAAGATTATAATATAACCTAATTAATTTTATAACCGTTAAGAAACTTTAGTTTTATTTAAAAAGATTATTTTCGTTACTGACTATACCCTGTATTTATAAAAAGTTATGCTTAACTAAGTGTAACGAAATTAAAAATTATTTGACTGAATCGTGATAAAAAAAATTCTGAAGACTGATTCAAATTTTACATTCAAGGAAATTCAGAGGGGAAAGATTTTTTTAGTTTTGTATTATATCATCAATCATCATGGAACAAAAACGATGATTTGATTAAAAAAAAAATATAGAATCTGCAGGAGAAATCAAAATAATGTCACCGGATTCAAATCCTCTTACATTTCCTTGATAAAAATAATATTTCTGCAGGGAAATTTTTAATGGTGAAATTGTAAAAAGGTGAAAAATACAATAATAATATTTTGATTTTTTGTATACGTAACAATTTCTAATAATTTGGTTGAAATGAAATAAATTTCAATTGATGTTTCTATTTTATTTTACATCCATAAATATATGATCAAAGCTGAAAAGGGTCTATTGTATTCCGTAACAAGTGTTGGTTAAGTGATACCATTTGGATGATCGCGAACGAATTGAAGCAAACAATTCATTTGAAGCTGTAAAGATTTCGACTATAGTAAAATAGCAAACATTTCAAATGTTCATGAATAACTGCTTCATCTTAGTTCGCTTTATACATGTATCGACTTAGAAGAATTAAAAAAAGAAGGTAGTTTTACAGGAGAGGCGATTGAAATTACACAATGTTTAAATCACTCAATGGTGTGGTATATATTTTTATATGAAATTTTCATACAAGAAAATATGGATTAGTAAGCAGTTCTTAAATAAAAGGCAATATAATTCCAATGAGTATTTGCTACATCACCCTAAAGCTACCCTTAGGCAATAAATAGTTCAGCGCGATATCGTGTAAGAGTTAATTAACTGCATTGTTCTGTATAATTCCCCATTGGAAGCCCTATAATAAAGGCAAAAAACCTATTTTTCCGGTATTTTTTCTATAATACTTATAAATGTCGAACTGGCGCTTTTCAATTTATATGGGACATATATTTAAAAAGAAATTAAAACTGACGATTTACCATATAAACGTAACCATAGACTGAATTTATTATCGCATTACATAAGGTTAATTATATCGCATTACATAATCTTTAGTTCTAATATATTAGATTAATATATAAAAATTGCTATGTATTTCAATTTAGTTGTTGAAATAAAGGTACTGCAGTTTGATATATTATGAAATAGTTAAAATATTTATGATCAGAGTTCAATTACTAGACTAAATACTGAATGTCAAATCGATCTGAATATAGTGGTTTCCTGTGAAGTGATACAAACTCCTCAATAATCAACTTAGCAAATAGAGAGATATAAGTATTTATAAATTACCAACTGAAAGCCACGACGTTGGAATCATGGATTACTTTAAAGTTTGTAGACTTTTAAAAGTCCATTAGGATAAGGGCAATGTGCAAGTAGTACACAGTATTCTTCTTTATTTCAAGAAAAGTTTATGCGAATTATAGTTTAAATTTTGAGCATGTCAGTCGATCACTTATTAGATTAGAGATATACGCGAGATATATACAGGTGTATGCGCAATGTATTTGCCCTTCCTATTCCTCCACTAAGTAGTTGCAAATCAGATACCTTAACTATCTCAAGATTTTTAATTCCATTATTATAAATAATATGATGAATATTGTAAAAAAACTACTACTACTGTGCTTCTATGATGTCCACACGATCTTTATGGTATCGCGCCTGTCGACGCAATGCACCAGTATTTATTAAAAGCGTTAAAGTTCTACAGATAAAACACCGCAGTGCTATCATATTAAATGATTTAAAAAGTGTACAAAACCTGGAAAAACTGTGGCCCAAACGTTGTGACTTCCTTGCCATGTTAGTTGTCATGGAAGCGATTAAACACGAGGGGCAGTGCTAGGTGCCATGTAGCTTGCGTGCTTTCGTCTAATTAATAATGTGTTTCACTCTGGACATAATACAAGTACTGATAGAAATATAGACTGTTTATCCGTTATCAGTATTCTACCAGTTGTAAAGGCGAGAAAAATGGCGAGGAATTATATAAATCCAAGTGCCAAGCTTCAGTGAATTGAGTCGTATATTGAAAGAGCTTTCGTTATTGTTTTCCAAACACAGTGCGACGTGAATATTCCCAAGGTAATAAAATATTAAGCGGTATTCTTTTTGTTTTTTTTAATGATCAGTTGCTAAAAAGCTGATGGTTTAATTATAGCTCTTGTGGTTATAGATATACATTGATACTAAGAGATCCAGGCGATTAATTCCTTATGATGCAATTCTAAATGTTGTTTAAAATATACGCAATATAAGACTCGAGTTAAATTTTACTCTGATAAAAGTTATATTTATAAAATGCAAACAAAAGCAACTCTATGTGAAAAAAATATAGCCAACTATGCCACCCAGCAAAATTAAATAACGAATTTATATTTAAAAATAACTTGTCATCCACTACAAGTTTTTAAAATATTGGTATGACTTGATTGATAATTTGAACAAGAGATACATATATTTCGTCCAATATCCCTCAGTGCCTGAAGACTAAAGTCTTCGAAAAGTGCGTGTTACTAGTGCTTACCTACGGATCGGAAACGTGGTCGCTGACTATGGGCCTCATTCGGAAGCTCAGAGTCACTCAGTGTGCGATGGAGAGGGCTAAGCTCAGAGTTTCTCTACGCGATCAAATCAGAAATGAGGAGATCCGTAGCAGAACCAAAGTAACCGACATAGCCCGACGAACGCGAACCTGAAGTGGCAATGGGCGTGGCACATAGTCCGACGACCCGATGGACGTGCTGGATGGCGACCCCACACCGGTCGACGCAGTGTAGGAAGACCCTCCACAAGGTGGTCCGACGATATAAGGAGGGTCGCCGGTAGTCGCTGGAGCTAGGCGGCGCAAGGTCGGGCCTTGTGGGCATTATTTGTGAGACCTATGTCCAGCAGTGGACGTCCATCGGTTGAAGCGATGACGACGACGACGACGACGATACATATATTACAAACTCTGTAAAACTCGTTGATAATATTAACATAAAATAAACTCCCTGGTAATATTTACACAAAATTATATTATGACTGAAAAGAGCATCCAATCAGAATTCAATCAGAATATTATTAGAACTGCTCGACTGTGTGCGTTGCTTATCGATTACCCACTAGATAGAGCGTCAGCGAACGATGTAATAACTGAGATGTCAACATCAAATATAAAATCTTCTGTTGTTTATGATGTAAATAAGTGAAACGGAATAGTATATAATGATAAAACATATAAAATCAAATATTATAGAAAACCAATATTTTTACTAAACAAACATTGAGAAACTTAACTGAAATGTAATGAGCTATGTAATGATTATTGTATAAATCCAATCGTGACGATGTTGCTGGGTCTATAATGCGAGTACCTGCTTCGTTAGCATTAATTTTAAAATTGTAAATAGAATATTTAAAAATTGCCTAAGTTTTTACTGATTCTGAGGCTTAAATCGTGGCTCGTTATCTACTTGTCAGCAAAGAAGTCCCGTCAAGATGATGTACGGTACCTTGTGGAAACTATAAGAGGTAAACTACGTCTTACCAGGTTAGCGCACTTTCATATTAGGTTGTATCATCACTCTAACCTTCAACAATATTCTATCTCCAAAATTGATCTTTTAAGAACTCTCAGAAAATAATTGTAACGAAATGAATGATTTCTTAGTGCCTCATATGTAATTTATTTGATATTAAAAGATCATAAGGTCCTACGATTATGAATCACAAAATATTAAATATTACACGGCGGTATTATTTGTAATTACAAAAATATGATTTTTCGGCATTACTTGATTAAAGTGAAGAGCTATTTATAAAAAAAATAAACCGCAAGTAGCTAAAATGGATAAACAATATATTTTGAAATACTTTTTACTTTTCGATGAATAAATTTAAAAGTAAAAATGTTATAGTATTTTTATAAATCGATTTAATAAGAAGTAATACATGTCGAATAGTTATTTACATCACATATTACTATTCATAAAAATCATGAAATAACAGCAAATATCTGGCCTAGTTAACGATTCGACTTTTATAATCCAACAATACTCGTATTCTTATCCATAAAGATATTCGCATTTATGATCTTGTGGAAGTCCAATGATATTTTTCACATTTCCCGCTCCAATTTGAAAGGCGGATTATATTAACGATATATGAGTGGCGGTGAAGTAGGTCATCGTACACGGGAAATAGATAACTATACAAAAACATATTTGTCAGTCGATTAGTTTTTGGGGAGAATGTTAGTTTTATTTAGTTCTATTTTATGAAGACACACAGCTCTATTAGTTTGTTCTTTGTTGTAGAATCTAACGTTCACGTTTGGGTGCACGTCATGCGGAAGAAAGTATTCTACCCCAGCGAGGTCCTTAGGCACACTATCTACGGACTTCTTCAAGTCATAATGATGGACAAAGTCGCTGGTAAAAGGAGTGTTGGCAAACATGGCTTTTTAATGTTACAGAGTGGATTAGATTTGCGAGTGCCGCAAGAGATAGGACGAAGTATGCTGAACTGACGGTCAAACTCCACTAGTTGGTGAGACGCTTCAAGGAAAAGCATAAGCTGTCGTATTTTTGGACTATAAACGCATTTTTATATAGAAAATATTCAAAATATAGGTTCGTGTTTATGGTCAGAAGGGAACATTTAATAAGTTTTAGTAGTGACTAGAATAGAACTAGAGTATTTCACATGAGTGTCACATTCCGAAAAATGTGGTCGATTTTAAAAGCATAAAAAAATGGCATGGAGTTGGAAATGCACATAACTTGCAGGTAATATTCCTTATTGACTGTTCTTCCCCGTGGTAAGAACTCATGATGCACCACGCCCCTGCAATCAAAGAAAACTGTCAGCAAAACTTTCACATTCGATCGAACTTGGCGCGCTTTTTTCGGGTCTTGGTTCGTGCGGCAGCTTCCATTGAGATGATTGAGCTTTGGTTTCCACGTCATAACCATAAACCCACGATTCGTCACCAGTTATGACCCTCTGGAGCAAATTTGGGTCGTCGCGGACAGAGTTTAACATCTCATTAGCAATGTTCATGCGATGCTGTTTTTGGTCACAATTGAGCAATTTTGGTACGAATTTCGCGGCGACCCGTCTCATGCCCAAATCATTGATAAAAATCGAATGGCACGAGCCAATCGATATGTTTAGGTCCTCAGCAACTTCTCTAACGGTGATTCGACGATTGGCCAATACCATTTTCTCCACTTCATTAATTTTTTCGTCTGTTGTTGAAGTGCTCGGGCGTCCGGCACGCTCTTCGTCGTTCACATCTTCTCGGCCTTCTGAGAACATTTTGTACCACCGATAAACGTTGCTTCGGTCCAAGGTAGCTTCTCCGTATGCCACAGTCAACATTCGGAATGCATCCGCGCACTTAATTTCGTTTTTCACACAAAATTTGATACAGGTTCTTTGATCCATTTTTTTGAATAGGTAAAAATCGAAGACGATCCAAAACACGTGCAAGCAAAGCAGCTGTCAACAATTAAATGAACATTCAAAATGGCCGAGCTTGTCGGCATAAGTGAGAGACATGAGTACCAACATAACGCCACAAAAAATTCGAAATTCGAATATACGTAACCCGCGAAAATTCAAAATTCGCGATACTTTTTGAACACACCTCGTAAATCAAAGAAGTTAATAAACCCTCGACAAAATAAAAATTATCATACAAATAAAAATTTAGACTACAAACTGAAAGTAGGAAACGTTTCCGACTAAGTGTTAGTATTAAGTTTCAAACTGGCACGTAATAACTAGTCGTTCAAGAAAACAAAGCGTTATACTCCACTTCTAATGAAATCGAGTCAATAAAGCAACGATAATATCAAATAACGCAGAATCAATTCTTTTAACCCATAACAATGAAATGGTGCTATAATATGCTAATAAAGACTACTTTTTTTTTTACAAAACATATTAAAATATGTGTACCGAGAGGAAATTAAATAACATTTTCCTTTTTCATGACATATTTGTTCTCCTTTAAGGGAGATCATATCCTTCTAATATTATAAATGTGAAAGTTTGTTAGATAATCACTTCAAAATAACTGAGATTTTAGGACCTTGGTTATTATAGAACATTTTTTATTCATGTAAGTAACGACTGTTATCGCCAGAAATCTTATAGGTGGCGCTAAAGCGAAGCTGTTATTGGAATAATAGCTATTTTATCCCTTAAAAAAATAGACCCAGGCAAGGGCACAACAACAATATATTAAAAAAATTTTTTGGGTGTACCAATAAATGTAAAATATTTGTTATTGATCTTTGTATACCTATGATATTCACTTACTTCATGTATTCATTCAAGTGCTGAAAGACCTTATCAGGAAAAGATTTCATGATATTGTAGGTTTATACAAGTACTAGATTCCTTAGGGAGAACTTGAGGGCATGTGCGAGTGTTATGTCTTCTCGGTGTTCAGAAGACGGGATGTAGATACTCCGGCGCTGGTTGAAAGAGTCGACAAAGAAAACTGCTGTTAGCTCGTAAAAGGATGTATTTCGCGGTGCCAAGATGATGATCGTTGATGAGCGTACGTTGCGAAAGTGAAAGATTTTAAATGTGTCCGTTATGACCACAGACTGTGTTTTAAGTTTATGATCACAGATCATGTTGTGAATATGAATTCACAACAGCGAATAAGAATTACATTTTTGTTCCAACTTTCAACGGCAATAGGAAAAGCAAATGTAAAAGTACTATCGTGGCATTTAAACTTTTTCGGTAAATAGTTGCAATCGAACCCTTATTGAATCCAGTTAAAGATGCAGAGGGCTCAGCTAGCTGAAAGACATGATATTTAAAAGAGTTCCAGTAAGTTAATTTATTCTAGATTTACACTTGTGGGTGGTGGGGGGGCAAGGGGGGTGGGGTGCGCAAATGTATTTTATGTAATTTAAAAAGTTATTCTTATTGAAAGGAGGTAAAAAATTCGATAGTTTAGTTTTACCTACAAGTCTATACTATTATTATAAAGAGGAAACATTTGCGTTTTTGTAGGTATGTGTGTAAGTATGTAAGCATGTATATATGTATGTTACACCCAAGGTGTGTAAAAAATGGTCACAAAAAACCTGCGTGCGCTGGGGAAACTATTGATGCTAGAACAAAAAAATGTTGTACAAGATTGTAGAACGTATTAATCTCTACAAAAAGTCCCTTATACTATATGTCAAACTACTGCAGTTATGCCACTATAGCTTTTTTTACATTTTAAAAGTTAATAAAAGTGCCGACAATAATCAAATCATATTAATTATACCTCTGTATTGATACTTATCCTATTACGTTTTATTAAAATCGGACATTCCATTCAAAAGATATAACGAACTTAAATTTGTCGATCTAAAAAGAACTGTAGCGCCCCTTTAACTGGGGCTGCGACTAATTACTTCATATTCCAAGGATACGAATGATACCCAACGATATACCTATACTGTTTTCATTTTTATCAAGCTAACAATTACTGGAGGGATTTAAAATCTTCTTTCATTACCTCCTTGAAATCAAGAATTTTGGAAAACCGTTAGAGTATTTTTAAATTTTCTGTCGGACATTCTACGTAAATAATATCACGAATTTAAAAATGTATTAGATATACACATGTTGTACCGTAAAATATATATATAGATTTGATTATGAATGTAAGTGTGTATCTAATAATCTGAAAGGAAGAAATTAAAAACCAAGCGAAAAAACTTTTATGTTAACCAAAATAAATCTATAGTTCGATTTAGTAGACTTTCCACTAAAATTAAAATTATGTGTTTCTAAAATAAGAAATAAATTTAAATTTAATCGGGGCTTATATAATTCACACGAATGTAGTCCCGGGCGAAAATTGCGTGGGCTGTGTTTGTTATATAAATATATAATCAAGCTTTCGCGGTTTGCGAGGAATAAAGAAGCTATATCGAAAATTCACACAGTTGAAAAGTACACGTATTTCACTTTTGAGTTATTTATAGCAGCTGCGAAGGTAAGAAGAAATATCAGTCCGAGCACAAAAAACATTTACCCGTGGAAAACAATTATTTGTTCCACTTTACTTTTCTATTTACTGACGTCTAACAAAACAAAGTGTTTTTATTTGCAATAAAACATTTTTAGGTCACAATGTTGTTCTTATATATTTGTTTAAAAGACAAATACGCATCCTTTTATGATATCTACAAGCCTAGGTTTTGTAATGATTATGCAATAATACATATTTAAACCTAGTTGGAATAAAGTAAATTCTTTATTCAAGTAAGCTTTTACAGAGCTTTTAAATCGTCAAATATTATATAGATATATCCCGGTATCTATTGACTCATCACGATATCTCTGGAATCATAAGACATAGAGACTTGAAAGTCGGTACCAGTATTCCTTTTGCCGAGTAGAGTTCAAGTAAGAACAGATTTTACGAAGTTCCAGCCGCAAGGGGACTTGCGGGGCTGTTAATTAAAAAATTAAAATTTTCACATTAAACAAAATTCAGGCTTACAAACTTAATTTTATGGTATAAATGAAATTTGGTACACCGATAATCCAGAGCCTGAAAAAGCTCTATAAGCTCTTTGCAGTAATACACATTGCTCATTGAAGTATTTATACGTGGAAATGTTTCTTATTTGTAAAACAATTTGCCTAAATTAATGAAAATGCTACCAAAAAAATATTCCACGCAGACGAAGTTGCGGGTTCAGGTAGTTCACTATATACCCCTGATAATGATTTTTAGCGAAAGCTACCCTGTATGATGTCTGGTAGAAATAAATATAGTAATTTTTACTTGACTTTTCTTGAGGAACGTAAATTTCAAGGTATTTTAGTACATAATATCCAGATATGAAATTTTATACCACTCCATAGTATTTTTGTATCGCTGCCTGGTGAGCATTTTTAGATTAGATAAAACAGTTTAAGATGGAAGTGCGCTAACTCGGTAAGAGATAATTTACGTTTTATAGTAGCTACAGAGCATTGCACGAGAACGTAAATGCTTTGCTTGGCGGCACGTCTTTACCGGTAGGCTTACTAGTCACGACCAGAGCAAGACTCAGAAAAATTAGAAAATTTACTGTGATTAAGATAAATTTGGCCTGCCAGAAATTAAAGCTTTGTTAGCGAAGCCAATGTTGATACTACTGCGCTAGCGAGGCCGACGAAAATTCAGCAGACGGCATACATTATTAAGAGAATAGGAAAATGAATATTAGAAGTCTGCTAATAAATTCACGCCAGCGTATGACGTAGCTTATGCAAACTTTATTTCCAATCTCCTGCCAACTTTAATTTCAATTTTCGGAAATTGAAATTCGCATATTACGTTCACACGTAACGTGTTCAAACGTGATTACCTCTAACCCGCCAGCGTTAGGAATCCCATCAACTGCATTAAGATTGCATTTAAACTCAAATTGATACGCTTCCTAGCAATCGAGAATTAGAGGTATGATAATCACGTCAATTGAATCAGAGTTTCAATTTACCGATATCTCAGAATTTATTCCTTTTTCCATTAGGAGTTTTGCTAAGGTCTTGTTCAAATTTCCTACATCTATATACATTTAAAAACAAGTTGCTGTTCGTTAGCTTCACTAAAACGCGCTCAACATATAACATACTAGCCGAGCCCGCGACTTCGTCTGCGTGGAATGTTTTTTGGGTAGCATTTTAATTAATTTTGGAAATATACGTATAAACACTTCTATGAGCTATTTGCTGTGTATTAGTGTAAAGAGCTTATATTCCTTTTTCAGGCTTTAGATTAGCGGTGTATAGTTTATAAATGTGAAAATTTAAATTTTTTCAATTAACACCCCAGCAACGCCCCTTGCGGGTGGAATTTTGTAAAATCCGCTTAGCTGACCTCTACTCGGCAAAAAGAATATTCTTACCAAATTTTAAGTCTCTAAGCCTTATGGTTCCAGAGATATCGTGATGAGTTAATAGATACCTTTGTATCTCTTATATATATATATACTTTATGGTGTATACAAAAACTTATATTATAATTCAACTTTATAAGAGCTACATAAAAATATACAGATAAAGGAGTGTAGGTGTAATGAAGTTCACTATACCGTCTAGTATTTAAATACGATATACGCAAAAATGGCTCATTCACTGACTCATCATGAGAAGTCCATTACTACATATATACCCGATTAACTGCTGAGATTCCGCTGNCTCGTTTCGCGGCGTAAATACTCAATAAGTATGGTGTTTCGATATTCCTACAAAATCGGGAACTATATACTGAATTAAATGTTTATTTTTAGTCGAAAACTAATAAGAGTTATAAATAGTTACTGATTTGTTCTTGTGAAAGTAATTTGTACAAAAAATATTATGAAGACTTTTGCCATCAAAATTTTCTATGAATAAAATATTGAGACATTTTATCAGACTTTTATGTGTAATAAAAATTTAAATATTTTGCAAATCTGCATACGGAGTTCACAGACCACTTCATTCTCGACTTCGTACATAATAAAATTTACAGATATATCTATTGAAAGTGAAGTATAGAAGTACTTTGGTATTTTAAAAGTTTTATGAACGAATCTAGATGTCAATTTTTTATGAGGTTTAATTGAAAAACTAATCAACGCCGGATGTATGAGGTTCTATACGAATTACGGTTTGAAATTAGGCAATCATGGTAAAAAAAGGGAAGTAGCAGCCCATTAACGTCCCATTGCTGGACACAAGCCTCCTCACTCTTATAGCCCCACTACGCTGCTCCACTGCGAATTGGCAGGCATAGTACACGAGTGTACTCTCTATTCCTTCACTCTCGTAGTCCGACGTAATGGCAAATCGCCACAACCGGAGAGAGATCAGGCGCAGGACCGACGGCTTAACGTGCTCTCGGAGGCATGGGGATGGATCACACCGCCAAAATTTTCCCAACTTCGGGCAAATATTGAGAAAATCTTAATAGAAAAAACAATATCGATTTCGAATTGGCCCGCCCCGGGACTCGATCCCAGGACCTCATAACTGTAGCCGAACATGCTAACCACTAGACCAATGAGGCAGTCCAAGGCAAGCAAACATGACTTCCTATTAAATGTAATAAAAATGTATAACAATTTTCCAATTTCTATTTCCGATTCCAAATGTTTTTTAGTAACATTAAATGTAAATAAAGTATTAAACGAGCACTCAGGTTACTCAATTTCACAGTTGTTATTGCTCATGTAGAACAAACGCAACTGTTAACGAGCTACCCGTGCAACGGGCTCATGTTTTACTAATCTCTTCATATCCTGGTCTCGTAGAATTCTGTTTCCCTCACCTATGTGACGAAATGACGAAGGAGCTTAAAGTTGTAACTTCACACCAGTATTCTATAAGAGAATGGTGCTTTCAAGCGAGCCTAACAAGAGTGAATGTGGGCTCTGCCACTCATAAATTAAAGACACGATCACAGACTTGGGAAACCCATCAACAATGAAAATTACGCTATAAATAGATCAAAGAGCCTATAAAATGTAGCAAATTTCCTCTTACATATTGGAATATTATTATGATAAGCTGCTTTTATGAACTCTTTGTTAATTTGCCTTGAGATAACGCCACATTTATAATTCGTTTACATGAGAAACGGTTTTGTTACGCGAGAATATACCGATCCATCGGCTTGATAAATAGGATATATGTTTTCGTCCTATTAAATGTCAGTAAATATCATAAGATAAAATGCTCACGAACACTTTTATTCAAAAGACTTGTGTATCAAGTCAATGATTTGTTTTTGAATTGCAGTCTTTTTCAATAATTCCAGAGATGGTTTCAAGCTTATCATGCTGCTTCAATGCAGACAATACATACCTGGAATTGTTCCCAGAATATGCAGCATTCCCGTGATATTTTTCCTAAATACATTAATAAAAGTGTAACCAAAAATACCGCTATCATAGCTAGAGTTCAAACTGTTGGCCAAATTGTTACTTAACTCGTAGGGGATTAGAAAATTGAAGGACTCTTAAGCATTGTAAACTGTTTATCAAATACTTTACTGTGTTAAAACCTGAATTTTATATACCTTATAAAACTCTGCATACTTTAAATTAATATTCTAGATTTCGTAATGATTAATAACGGTATTTACTCTATACAGCTACAGACGAAAATTAGAAATCATTAATATCGTAAAAACATAAAGTTTAATTGTTTTAAACGAATAAAAATAACAAAAACCATAAGTTTTTCAAAACGTTATTCTATGTCAACAAGAAATTTATGGTAAGCCACGTAATGGCTAGATTATAAGGCATGAAATTGGACTACAACATGACTTCATTAGTACAGAAGTGTAGTTTGTGGTTGTTTGGACACTAACTGTCAAATCGTGTTAGTTACTCGATCCTCTCTCGCTCATTGTCACGTATTGCGGTTACAGTTCTGCGGCCTGAAAGGGGAATGTCATACATATGTGCATTTTCCGGCTTTTATAATGAAATATACTATAATAGATATTGATATAACACGATTTAAATATGACAAACTCTCAAAATTTTTCTTAGTGGGATATTTTTAACAGTTGCTAAGTATTAAACGGCGGTTCGTTTCAAATTATATGCATTTAATATTTAAAGTTACACGTGCCACAGTGTTTGTTAACGAAAGTGTTAGAAACGGTTTCATCTGTTTTTTATAAGTTTCTTTCTGATTTTTCTCGGAAGAATAAGGTCGTAAGCATATCTCATCCTCCCACCACGACCCCGCATTTTTATCGTAATTTGAATTTGCGCGAATCAGCAAGTATATTTATTAAATAAATATTTCGTTATATTTGTATCGTGCTTATACCAGGTAGGTCTCAATAATTAAAGCCCAGCAACTGCTACCTTGAGACAAAGAACGTAGAAAAGAAGGCTACATTTCATGAAATGCCAGGCAGCGTGACTTCATTTCAACCGGAGAATTCAAATGAGATGTATTTTCTCGTAAAAGTTTTGTGTCTCTTACCACATAAATTCAAAATGTTTATATTCTGTCTAAATAAGTTTCTCAAATCGACCCAACTGCCCTAGTTCTCTAACATAACATTTACTTTATAAAAGTATTACTAACTTTGAATATGTTTGCAGATATCATCATCGCTAAACTCCGATAAGTCTGTACGTAAATACCTTCATAAATTCTAATAGCGTAGCTACTGTCACTGAATTACTGCTGTCGACTGTATCCAACATTTGTGATATAATAATTAATATCACGTCATCTCCAAATTGCGTATCCTCTATTTCGAGGAACATTAAGCTCGGGCATTTAGTGCTTTAACTCGTATTATTAATTCTACAGATAATCGCCTACGTCGGATGTTTAATATTAAACAATATGTAATTGTGTTCAACTGTGCAGTCATAAGGTAAGCAGCATCTCATTAATGGGCACAGGCTTCCTTACACATAAGAGTGAGGGTTTTTAGAGCATAGCACCTTCCACTGGGTTGGCAGGCATATAGTATTTCTCCTCCTCCACAGTAGACAAGTGCGCTCTCTATTCCTACACTCTCCTTTTTTTTTTTATTGCTGACAGATTATCGCTTGACTGTGATCTCACCTGATGGTAAGTGATGATACATTCTAAGATGGAAGCGCGCTAATCTGTTAAGAGGCGATATACCCCTTACGGTTTCTACACAGCATCGTACCGGAACACAAATTTCTTTGTTTGGCGCTACGTTTTTGCTGGTAGGGTGGTAACTAGCCACGGCCGAAGCCTCCCACCAGGTCTCTTATACACATCTTAACTTGCTACAAGCAAAGCCTTTCTTTTTTCTCGCTGAGATATGCATTTGCTCATTCCAGCTGAACGTTATGACTTCAGCCAGGAGTGAGGGACTCGCTGCAGTACAGAATGCTCACTAAAACCCAGCGGAAGCCTCCGCACCTTTATCTGAGGTTAATCATGGGGACAGTTGCTCTGGGACCCCGGACATTAATTGTCCCAATTAAGCAAAGGAATTGAAGATGAGAAGAGTAGACAAACGTCTTCTGACACCCAGTCGCCTTTTTCGGAAAAAGTTGAACTGTGCTTCGTCTTCTCTGTCCCTCTCTGATGATTCCTTCTATGACGTTCTTACAGATGGTAGTACCCGCTACCTAATCAATTTCGCTGCTGAGGGTCGGGAATCATGTTTCTCGATCGCTTAGATCATTGCCTGTC
>JACTOM010000929.1:5911316-5982913 GCA_015832385.1 Elymnias hypermnestra
AGCATTGTATTGAGATCTTCGAGAGTCTCTGCCATAATGACTACGTCATCGGCAAACCGTAGATGAGTGATGTACTCGCCGTTGATGTTGATGCCCAGTCCGTTCCACTCCAAAAGCTTAAAAAGGTCTTCCAGCGCCGCAGTGAAAAGCTTCGGGGAGATAACATCTCCCTGTCGCACTCCACGTTGCAGTTGGATAGACGCTGTGCTTTGGTCCTGTATACGGACTGACATGGTGGCGTTTTCGTACAAGCACTTCAACACGTGTATGTACCGGTAGTCAATTCGGCATCTCTGTAAAGATCTCAACACGGCCCAGGTTTCCACCGAATCGAAGGCTTTCTCATAGTCCACGAACGCTAAGCAAAGTGGCCGATTATACTCTTCGGTCTTCTGTATAATCTGCCGCAGCGTAAAGATGTGGTCTATGGTACTAAAGCCTTTTCGGAAACCGGCTTGTTCGGGAGGCTGGAAGTCGTCAAATCTGCGAACGAGACGATTCGTAATGACTCTCGAGAACAGTTTGTAGACATGACTTAACAGCACGATAGGTCTGTAGTTCTTCAATAAGGCCTTGTCGCCTTTCTTGAAAAACAGAACCACCACGCTCCAAGCCATGCCTTGGGCACCGTGCCTTCGAGGATGACGGAATTGAACATTCGCTGAAGGACTTTGAGTACCGGTTTTCCACCCGCCTTCAGGAGTTCCGCTGTGATTCCGTCATCACCAGGTGCCTTGCTGTTCTTCATCTGTTTGAGAGCCATACTAATCTCGTACAGACTGACGTCCGGGATGTCTTCAGTGTAGTGTCGGTGAAAAATGGTTATTATAAAAGTACTAGTGTCGGTGACGTGAAAAATGGTTATTATAAAAGTACTCATTTTGCAGATTTCAAGTTAATTCCGAATAGTTTTGTATAAGAGGTAAATACTTCCTATGTTTTCTACAGGAACACAAATATTGATTGGCGATACATCTTTGTTGGTAGGGTGGTAACTTGCTACGATCGAAGCCTCTTACCAGTCCAGACAAATTAGAAAATCTAATTTCCTAAATTCTTGTACTACATCTCCGATAACAAGTCTAAAAATTTATTTACATTCTACGTTTTTCTTTGCCGTTCAAGCTAGTCGTCTTAGCAACTCATTGCCTGATAATATAAACTTTAGTCATTCTCATAATTTATTGAAAAAGATGGTGAATGAGTATTTTTCTTCCCTAGCAACATAAACAACAAAAATTTAAAAGGATATGAGTGTTATTTTTATGATCATTTACTAGGATTGTGTACACCTCTTTCCGCTGTTTTACTCATATATCTTTTTAAGTAATTTTTGGTCGTCTGGAAGAGATCGACAAGGTCGCAAATTGTTCTCCTTAATGCATATCTGTATGTCTTTGATGTTCTATGTTTCAAGTTCTGTATTATATATTCGCCCTGTCGGGGATCGAAACCGCGACTTCTGCTAGCAAAGCGAATACTTGTACCACTCCGCAAACGAGGCCGTCAGTCTCGTGTTAAGTGCTTGAGGAAGTCGCATTATTGATTTTCTAATGAAAACAGTTTCGGGTACATTGGTTACATAGTTTCAAAGGCTGTATAACTGACATCCGTAGAAATCTTGATATTCTTCTAATGTCAAAGTCGCAATAAAATTATTATAATTCTTCTTACACGCCTATAATTATTGTAAGTTTTTAAACTTTATCTAGAGCCTTTTAATAGATTAAGTGTGTTACTCGTAGAGTAAAATCTATCCTCGTAAACTTTCACACTTTATAATAGCAATAGGATGTATCAGCCTCAATATTCTAAATTTTGGAAATTGCATTTGTAACACTCTCTGAGTCTGGACTGGTGAAAGATGCCTGCATGGTGCATGCCATCAAGCAAAATACTTTCGTTATGTTGCGATGCTCTGTAGAAAATATAAGAGGTAATATATCCCTTAACAGCTTAGCGCACATCAATTTTAGACGACATCATCATTTACCATCGGGTGAGATTACAGTCCAGCGCTAACCTGTCTCCGACCCTGATAAAAAAACTTGTTAGCTATAAAAAAATACATGTACCCATTGACGCAGTTCCTAAATATATTATATAGTTTTGAATAGTCTTAGAGAAAACTATTGATATTACCCTGATATGTTAGCTATTACATTGTCAAGTTTTATAAATACAACAGCAGTTTTTGCATATTTACACCGTTAGTAGGTTATTTTAGCGTCCATATTTTGTAATTGATATGAAACAAACAAAACCAATTTCATGGAAAACGAAATAGGTAAATTGTTTTATCATTTGAGTGCTCCGTGATAGTTTGTGCTGTCATGTTAAATAAATCTAAATCGTAACAATAATTACCTTCACTATAAATTAGTAAACAATTAATCAGTGACATATCGCTACTGAGAGATTGCAACAGTAAATTATATTTAATTGTCATGAATACCTGTTCTGTAATGGTTATTTGTTGTATTACATTTTTTTATAACTTACATTTTACCTTTTTCTACGTTAACATCCATCACCTATCTCTGTACCGTAATTCATTGAAATTACTTTTGTTGTTAAACCAATTTTTTACTAATTGTCAACTCCCCCCTATCTATATGTTATTCAAATTCCAATCGCTATTAAATATTTTTTATTCATACACTCAAGTTCAAATACATTTTCTTAAACTTGTATTGGTGACACTTGATGTAAAGAGATTTTTATTAATATTATTTCAATAATGATTTTTTTGCGTATAATTGTACACAGCCATCTATTGACAGCTTATGGAAAACGTTAAAAGGATCCTTTCTAACTAGTGAATTTAAGAAGTTCGTGCTAGGTATTGACATCGACTTTGTATTTCTTTATTATAATACGTAATTTCTACTTTGGTCAGATATTTAAGCATTAATTAGAATTGTATGATAACTGGATATTAATGATCTACATTTATCACTTCCATAACTGACAGTAATTATTTGCAAAATAAAGGAAATAATATAGTAATAAGGTACGCAAAATTATACACTATAATTACACAAGTATGTGTATCTCAAGGTAAGGAGAAGAGGACGCAAGCCTCCTAGCTCATAGGATAGAGGGTTTTTAAAACATAGACCCACAACGCTGCTAATCACGATGTTTTCTTACAACAAAAATCACAATGATGGCGTGGAAAGAACAATCAAGTACATAAGTTTCATTTCTATACAGAATAACAAAATAATGCTTGCCCAGGATTCAAACCCATGATTTCTCGCACCGAGAATCCACGTGCCTCACCGCAATGCCATCATGGCTTTTTTACAATTTATAGTCCGCATACTACGGTATTTGTTAGTCTAGAATGAGTCCAAATAAAAAAACATGGACAAAGAAATAAAAAAATATATTGACTGAGTAATTAACGCTTGGTCTGAAATGTACTGGCGGCTTAATAAAGCCCACTGGAGGCGGCGATGTGGAACTATGCACTGCAACCAGGTCGGCCAATCAAACAACAGGGGCCAATTGTTTATGTGCCACCGGGCCTCTGTAGCAACTCATGTGTATATCCAGCACGGGCTTCAGCGGTTTGATCAAACATATGCACACCAATGAAATTATTTACAGAATTATTATTTTATTTATTTTATAACTTTCCTGTATGCAAACTCCTATAGGGCAAAGTAGGATATAAAGGAGTAATTTTTGTTTTATAAACGAGGGGAATAAGTTGTACGAATAATGTAGGACTCGTGATTCTCTCAGAAATGTTTAGAGAAATAGCAACGTGGAAAACATCTGAATAGAAAGTGGTAAACTCATGCCCCCAAATATTCCCACAAACTTAGTGTTTAGTATGTTCGTCACAGACATGAAGTCCTGGGTTCGAGTCCCGGATCGAGCTAATTCAAAATTAGATATTGGGTTTTCTTTAATTTCTTTAATTTAAGTTGGGAAGTTGGCGGTGTGATCCTTCCCGTGCCTCGGAGAGTACGTTAAGCCGTCAGTCCTGCGCCTAATCTCTTTCCGGTCATGTCGAATTGCCGTCACATCGGACTATGACAGTGAAGGAATAGAAATTACACTTGTACACTACGACTACCAACTCGCAGTGAAGCAGCGTAGTGGGTCTATGCTCTAAAAACCTTCTCTCCTATGATTGAGGAGACCTGAGCCCAGCAGTGGGACGTTGAAGGGCTGCTACTTTCCTCATAATTTGTCACCTCGTACGAATGATAAATTAACAGTATAGATAGATGAGTAAATAATTTTTTGAATTTCTATTTTATCTTGATTTTAAAAAAACTCGGTAATATTTTGTTTTTCCTATCAAATATATTATATATTTTACTATTATCTTTTATAACTTGAGACACGATTTGCCTATTTTACAAAGTTTCATTCCCTTTTTCACTCCTTGCGTGGCATTACGCCCGTCTCCGAAGTTCTAGGCATTTCTACATTGAGATTTATCGAAATTTGTTCAGCGGTTTAGATTAGCATACCAAATGGGCTTAACTTCTTTTCATACGATTTTGATATAACAACATATGCATATATTTTGTAATTCATCTATCATACATAACATATTAAAAACTCTGCGCAGCAGGAAGCATTTTCTAAACAAATGATCTGTCAAAATTCAGATAACAGGGAACAAATACAAAGAGAGAATAACAAAATTTCCATTTAAAAAAAGGGATCGACGCCAAGGGTCCTGTAATTTATTAGTTCACATGCAAAGAAAAAGGTCATTTTTATGAAATATATGAGGTGCTAAAAAGTTATGATGGCTCGGAATTGTCGTAAAAAATTAAATATAACGCTCGTTTTTATATTCTGGGGATATTTTATATCAGTGCTGTCACCAACAAGTTCCAAGTCCACTATTTTTCCGGAATTCAATTATTACATGAAAGTGTCTTCAGAAGCAGTAATTTTGAAATATTTATGACAATTTATGTCTGTTACATTTCACGTTATGCTATTACATTTCAATATTGTATTTAAACTATACACATTATAATTTATAAGTAGCGTTGTCTACTCGCATTTATTTTTTACGTTTCAACAATTAAATCGCAGACCTAGAAGACGTACATCAGCTATTTGTATCTCGTAAATATGTTTAGGTAAATAAAAATTGATCGTAGCTTTTCATCGTACCTGATAGTAAATGATGATGTAATCTAAAATAAAAGATTGTATGAGGTAATTTACCTCTTATAGTTATTGCTTTAGTTAATTGTTTTTATTTTAATTTCTCATCACTTACTTTAACAGTACTAACAATAATTTAAAAAATATGTATTTTGAAAGTAAATTCATGTTGTCTTTATGTGTACATTTTCTTTACTTTGGGATGGAAATTTAAATGTAATTATTTTATGGGCCACAACCCGAATTAAAACAATTTTATTTTATTATTTACTATTTAAATATCTATGCCAGCAGGATAGTAACTGCCACGACCGAAGCCTTCCGCAGGGTCAGTTTCAGACAAATTGTTCATTTCAAAATTTGCCCTCCCATAATCAAACCTAAAAGCTCTGCTTACGAAGTAAATACTCGCACCATTGCACCTGCGAGGCCGCCATATTTGAGTGTTTATTTAATATAGATGACATGTTATTTTTTCTAAGTAATAAACTTTGTAGACATAAATACAGTATACTACACATATACAGATTTTCTCAAAGGATAGAATATATACTACACTTCTACACAGAAAAAGTTGTGAGCACCAGCTAGCAACAGATACTATAATAAAGGCAAAACTTTTCACAATGTTATATTTCAAACCGTCGAAATTTATCCAATAGACTATTTGCCTAATCAGTGTTAAGACTTAACGCTAGGTGTATAAATAAATAGTAAATATCATACCTTTTCTGAATTCGTTGAAATCAATACACACACACACCACCGCAATACATATTTTGTATTTTCCTTCTTAATTATGCTATATTTAAGGCGTCAACACAATACTCAATTTAAAGAGTTAAAACAAAATTTGTAAAAAAATGCAACAGAAAAATTTACGCCATTTTGTGTATCTTACCGCGCAATTCCCAATAGCGCCTAAATTTTCATTCATTTAGACCATTGACCGTCTTCCATATTCTATTTTCAAAATTTTATCTTTTAAAAATAAAAAATAATTTTATAGGTTGCCTAAATAATTAATTAAAAACTATGTATATAAATAATATACCCGAGTACACATCATACATTTAATGATTTTTACATATATATACTAGTAATTCACCGCGGTTTTACCCATGTAGATACCGATCTCGTGGTTGTGGAAAGTCTACTTAGTAGGACTAACTATTAAGATTTATTTTTATTAACATAAATGTTTATTTTCTTTAGTTTTTAATTACTTCTTTTCAGATTTTTAGATACACACCTACATTCATAATCTAATCATTATACAGATTTAATTTACAAGAAATATATATCTCACTAATACATTTCTATATTCGTAACATCATTTACGTAACATGTTAGTTTAAAAATATTCTACAGGTATAGAAAGAATTTTTTAATCGGTCCAGTAATATTTAGCTTATATTATATAAATAAAAATTCAAAATGTAAACCTTTCTTCCATAACGATAGAGAACAGATTTAATTATAATACTTTATTTACCACAGAACTTTCCTATACACAATATTAAATTAACACACTGGAATTCGACTCGGGATACATTATTTTCCTTACATTAATAATTTCTTTATTTTACCAACAACGGCTCAACGAGGACAGTACACGCAATACTTATGTTACTATGTTAGTAAAACTAAGGACTAATACATTGATAATACTAAACTAAAAATCTAAAAGAGTTAAAAGTAAAAAAAAAATAATAATAATATAAAAATAACTGTCACAATGTTACCAATAAATTTCCCGCTTTCTCGATCGGCCCAAACTGCACCCTGTGGAACTGGTGGTAAAATTATGAGTCTAGCCTTCCAGCTAACATACTCAAAATTCAGTTTGTGCTGGAGCGCAACCTCGACATCAAGGACGTCAATCTTTTTCTTTGCAGGGCAAATAAATCATCAGTCCTTGCTTCTGCGAACATAGTTGATGCCGAGTAAAATTTTGGCACGCCGAACAGCATTCTGAACGCGTTGTTGTACTGTACCCTAAATGAGTCCAGTATCTTCTGGGTGTAATTGCTCCAAAGGCTCCCAGTCTAGAAGGTCTGGCAATAGACAATTATTGACATTTCTAAATTCTTTATATCTTTGGAATGGAATGTCCGATTTTAATAATGTAAAAAGTATTTTACACGAATCCAAACGGCCTTTAATAAAAAATATAGGAATAAGGATTAATATGATAATATGATTTGATTATTGTCGGTACTTTTATTAATTTTTAAAATATGTAAAAGTAATTATATACATAACCACAGTAATTGAATATATGCTATCACGGACGTTTGTATAGATATTAATACGTTCTATAATATTGTAGAAGATTATTTTGTTCTATTTTCAGTCGTTTTCGTATTGTTTCACACCGTGGATTACGTTAATGCATTTTTCTTAAGGATCCCTATTTATTTTTGAGAAAATAGTATTCATTCATGTCTGTATATATATTTTGTAAATATATAATTATTTATGTGAGGACGAGTCCGTCACGCTATGGGTGAAATTACACATCTAATGATATCTCAACAAATATTTATCATTCAGTGTAGCGTTTAGCGAGTCTATAGATAGAAAAAAAAGGTTATTAACGCCGTCGCTTGGGTTGCAAAAGGTCAAGAAATCGTTTTCCGGTTGAGTATACGTGTAACAAACAAGATACCGCAATAAATTTTGAACTCACCTTTACATAAATTCTACCAGCAGTCTTGTGCGTAAGTTGTACATGTGGAGAATATATTACTGATAAAGATTAATACATTAAGTATTAAAATATATAAATAGTTTTTTTTAGAATCGCTGTACGTTGTAGGTATCTTTCGTTTATTAACTATATAAAGATGTACATTATATTTATAGTTCCTTTCTCGTATTTAGTGGTATTTTATATATAAACCACCAAATACTTGAGTTTTCTCCTTTTCATAAATAGACCGGGAAAATAAATGTGATAAATTATGTGAAAAACAAAAATTGTTATGTAATTTTCTTTGTCCAATCTTACAGACACTTGCATTAAGTATTAGTGTTAACTTAATTTTTTAATCTGTTTCTTTTGAAATTAAGTTTTTATATAATTAGGCCCTGAAACCACTTTTATATGGCTGCAAGTGATCACCAATATAATCCCTTCTGATGTCTATAATAACCTGCAGTGCGGCGTTTCTGATCAAGAAATTGATGGATGGATATTTGGATTGCCAATAACAGACGCTTTCTTTGACATCTCTAAAGATGATGACCCAATAAATGAGATATGATCTGCCAAGAGAATTGTTATTGTTCGTGAGCTGTAAAATAGCAAAATGAATGAGCTATATTTCTGTTACTTGTAATCACTATGGTCTATTTATTAGAAGCATGAATACTTACTAAAATATATTGGAATCAATTGTAACTAAACTACTATTAGCTAACTCGTTCATTAAATGCCCTTTTTATGTAAATTTTTTACAGTAATGCTATATTTGGCAAGGTAAAACTTTCCTAGGCTTTATAGCTCGGGAAATCGACTTTTGATTGTGATATTATAATCTGCTATGAAATAAAGTACTGAATAGAAGCCCCAAAAGCCAACCAAAGAACAAGTTGCTCTATAATTTGTGGTAAATTAAAAATCTACTTACAAAAATGTTTAAGGCTACTAAAATATATTAACTATATCAAGCTACTATCTTACGTGCCATAAGAGAAGTCGTGTACTCATTGAATTGAAATTGGTAGAATACTTTTACGAATTATAAATTTCACCCGATCACCTTCTGTGATGTTTTTGATTGTCTTAGTCTAAACTGATGGGAACTTTTGTTTGTCTCAAGTTAATACTAAAAAACGATAAAGGTATGCACAGTTAATAAATGTTCTAGCATAATCTGGAAACCGATACATTGGTGGATTTATGTATAACTTGCGCTATGATATAACCTATTGACTATTTGAACGGGTACATACCATGATGGCGTTTTTTAATTTTGCCGATATTTTGACCAATACGATACTTAGAGAAGTTCAACTGAATAACACTTATTTTTTGTAATCGAAATGAATTCATTACTGTTGTGTTATGAAATAAATTTTTCCATTTCAAATATAAAACAATAAAAAAATTTTCTTCATCTTTTAATCACCAAACAAAATGTTACATAAAACGAAGACATCTGGTGGCGAAACGGAGTTCGCCGGGTTTGCTAGTTATCTAATAACATCACATGTCACCTAGCCGTGTTTTCTCTAAACCTTCTATAAGAGTATAAAAGTTCCAGTTAAAGCTGTAACTCTTATATGAAATGATCGCACATAAATCAATTTCGTATAGCTTAGGCGACATATTATCGTAAAATTAAATTAAAAGCCTATTAGGAGACTTACACGCACGATCCAACTCAAACAGTTTCGGCGTTGAAATTACAAACTTCGTGCATAAATTGTTAGAGAATTAATAGGGAACGTATAAATTAGATTGTAAATTGGTGATAAATATAGAAGGGTCGGGTCATTGATACGCAATTATCGTATTTGAGTCTGTATTTTTGGTACATAAAGAATAAGTGTTAACTACAGCATTCTTACTGCCTCCTTAGTCTAGTGGTTAGCATGTTCGACTACAGACATGAGGTCCTAGGTTCGAGTCCCAGAGCGGGCCAATTCAAAAACCAATATTGAGTTTTCTTTTAAGATTTTCTCAATATTTGCCTGAAGTTGGGAAGTTGGCGGTGGGCTCTACTCCCGTGCCTCGGAGAGCACGTTCAGCCGTCGGTCCTGCGCCTGACCTCTCTCCGGTCGTGTCGCATTCCCGTCACATCAGACTATGAGAGTGTAGGAATAGAGAGTGCACTCGTGTACTATGCCTGCCAATCCGTAGTGGAGCAACGTGCTGGGTCTATGCTTTAAAAACTCTCGCTCTTCATACTGAGGACGCCTGTGCCCAGCAGTGGGACGTTAATGGGCTGCTACTTACTTTTTACTTACAGCATTCTCATAGAAACATGAAGCGTGTTTTGTCAATATATTTGTCATATATACAATACCCTGTCACAATGTGTGACCGCGATAAACTTTCAAACTATTAAATAACAAACTATTTTGCTGGATATCGTGTAACTTTTTAAGTTTGTATTTAAATTTATGATTTGAAAAAATTGTTTCATCACACTTTTTAAAACCGAGAGATCGTTAAATATGAGTTCTGTCAACTAAGTTATATAAGCATTAAAATAGCCAATACCGACCCAATTTTAATCCCACACGTACGTGGAAGCAGACGAAGTTGTGCGTATTATTATGTATCGCATAATTTAAAAAATAAACAAAGTATTTGAAACCTCGAGTAGTTTTCCAACCAATCTTTAATACAACCTTTACTAACTATATTCGGTGGATATTATAAAATGATTAGAGAGATAGAAGTATACTTTATACACCACACCACCATTATATACCACAAATAAAGGATAAAAGGAAAATACCGCAACTTATCTTGAAATAGATTAAGTTAAAGTTAATAATATAAAAAAATATTTAATTAAGATTTACGCTAGAAAAAGTGCAGTGTTCTTTGAATTAATAAGCTTTCGCGTGAGCAATGAAAGTATATTGCACTGTAATAATAAGAAGCACGTAAATTCATGATAAATATCTTGCATGTTATACAGTTTATGTTTTTATAACGAGAAACGAATATTTCAAAGTACTTAATTACAATACTAACGAGTTGTAGATTATTTTATAATACATAAGTTTAGTTTTTAATAGCAATAATAAGGGGAATAAAAATTTTACGTTCGATATTGTCTCCTTTTGCCCTATATTAGGCTGTATATAAATAATTGCGGTAGGATTTATAAAAATGGCAAATTAATAATTTTACGTTTCAGCATTGGTTTTTTATACTAATGTCGAGATATTAAGCACCTTAACAATTATATCAAGTACTATTGTAATTGAAAAATATTCACAAAATAATAGAAGACACAATATTGATCGAAAAGTCTGATCTATAAAAAGTAAAATATTATAATTTTACACTACATGTCACACTGTTGCTAAATATAATAATCATAAACAATAATAATATATAGACTAGATATTATGGCTTTTACACTTCACTGTCATTAGTGTCTCACAAAGTTAAAGAAAAGTTGTACGAGGTAACTTTTCGAAAGTTCTGCTAAGTCAACGAAATCCTAGTCCATAAAGTTGTTTCCAAAGTAGCTTTCTCATATATTACAGCCCAAGGGAAGCATTATAATTACCTATTTTAGATCAAATTACAGTATCTAATTTTATTTAACTTTACAATTTAATAAATAACATAATTCAAATAAAAGAAAAGCTTTCACAAGCAAAAATTTGGTAACCCATTACGCAAAGTTTTGGCCACGAATCGTCTATTGATTTTTTATACAGTAGCAAAATTACGCTATAAAGATTTGTATTAAGAAATGAACTGTTCAATTTATAAATAACAATATGATTATAGTGTTAATTAATTCGAGAACCTCTCTGGTGCAATGGTAAAACAACACTTTTTTTTAAAGCCTTGGCAGGCAAACGAGCTTGCGGGTCACCTGATGTTGAGTGATTACCGCTGCCCATGGATACCTGCAGCACCATAGGGACCGCCGATGCGTTGCCGACCTAAGAGATAGGAATGTATCTGCTTCTTAAAAGTATCTAGGTCATAGCCTTGCGGGAACACCGTTGGCGGGAGTTCGTTCCACATCTTGCACATACGCGGGAAAAAGGATCGACGAAATCGAACCGTGCCTGAAGGCCACGCATCCAGGTTGTGCGGATGAAATTTATTCTTTCGTCGAGTTGTCCAGTCATAGAAGCGAGACGGTGGCACCAAGTTAAATAGCTCCTCAGAACATTCCCCGTAATAGATACGATAGAACACACATAGAGAACCAACGTTTCTACAGTGTTCTAACGTTTCCAGCTGACTTGTTAACTGGGAGTTGTCGAAAATTGGAATGGTTAGTCTGTGTATTCGGTCAAATGGAAGGAGTTGGTATTGGGGTGCTCCGGCCCACAGATGAAAGCAGTACTCGAAGTGCGATCGGATTTGGGCCTTATTTAAAAGCATCCTATGCACAAAGTACCGCTTGGCTCTATTGAGCACCCCAAGTTTTTTTGAAGCCAATTTGGCTTTGCCTTCCAAGTGAGCACGGAATTGGACTTCATTCGAAATGTTGACACCGAGGATCCCGATGTGTTTAGAGGTGGTAAGGGAAATGTTCTGCAAACGAGGTGTGTGAAGGGAGTTTTTTTGGCTGTAAAAGCGCACACTTGAGTCACTGAGTGTCTCGTATGTTTCGGTAACAGATGTTCTAGGTAACAGATGTTGTCGGCAGGATAAACTTAAGAAATTAATTGTATTATTACTGTAATTTGTTTGAGCACCACTCTACCAGCAAAAACGTATGGTTAAGCAAAAAACTGGTGTTCCCGTACGATGCTGTATAGAAGCCAAAAGAGCTAAATTACCTCATATAAGGTCAGTGCGGTTCCATCTTAAACTGTATCATCATTTAGTAACAGGTGAAATTACAGTCAAGGGCTAAACCTTTCAACAATAAAAAATGTGATATCTTTGATTCGAAATCCTTCTTATTACAACATAAATATTTGTATAATAAAATATCAATTTAGTTGCATAATTGTTGACATCTGTTGGGCTCAATGTAATGGACTAGATATAAATGCTAGTGTTGGTAAATAATATAAAGTTTGATGTTTTTTTTATAATTAGAACGCAATTTAAATTTATTACAAGCTAACGGCCCGCCCCGGCTTCGCACGGCACATAAATAGGTACAGATATTTAAGTTATAAGCATGATAATTAAAACGACCATGAATTGACAAGAAGCATAAATATGTGTTAAAAAACCTCGAAATATTTAATGTCGCTTGCGTCCACTGCATAAGGAGCCGTCCGGCTACCTAGTTCATAATGGTGCACCCCCTTCACCCGCACTGCCCCTCTCTCGTTGAGTTAGTTACTCAATGCGCTGCGTGGCGGCCGGCGCCGGCATGTATTTTTATTTTAATTTCATGATATCTTTTGAATGGACTATCCGATTTCAATAATTCAAAAAGTAATCATCAGGTATTGAGACAGTCTTGAACATTAAATTATTTATTTGGATAAAAATTTGTAAATAGTATNGTCTGATAGTAAACTTTCTGTTTCGTCGTACGATAAACGTTGCAAATAATTAGTAACAGTAGTTTTACAAGTAAATCTGTTCATTTTATAAATATGAAGATGTTTATTTATTTTATTGTATAACGTCTTTCCTAGCCAACTTAGGAATCGGTGTGAAAAAGATGTACGAGAACGCGTGCAGCTAAAAATATTTTTGCGACGCTTATCATCCTGAACAATCTCTAAGGGTCGCACTAATTTATGTTGATAAAGGATCAGCCGCAAAACAAATATTTGTCGCACTGTCAAAACCTGAGTATCAATATATAAACTATTGGTAGGATAACGTCTAGGCAATAATATTAGTGTAGATAATATAAAATGGAAATTAATAAGCTTAAGGACGTATATACCGTAATAATACCATATAGAAAAAAACTTTTCTTAGGAACACTTTCATAAGCTCATTTACGAAAGTTTTTCCAATAACGAGTGCCGCAACCCATAAGGATGTTCATAATGTAATGGCGTCTTTAAACTTAATTTCACAGTTAGCTAATGAGTGGTTATCCTCGGTTACTTTTTAATGACTTGGAATAATATATTCGCTTGTACATATGAAACGCGATTATTATTCAATATTAGAAATCCTCCATATTATTTGATGCAACACATTACAGGAACAAATACTGTGCCCGTATAGTCTTGTGCCTATAAACTCCATTCACTTGAACAAACAGATTAATGGTATAGCATAAAATAAGGAAAATCAACGACTACTTGTAATATAGATTACATAAAAAACAAATAATCTTTATTTTTATAAAAAGAGTAAGGTAAATAGCACCGCATTAACGTCCCACAGGCCTCCCCACTCATACGAGAGAGGGTTTTAAAGCGTCGACCCACCACGCTGCGCCACAGCGGATTGGCATGCATAGTACACAAGTGCACTCTCTATTCCTTCTCTGTCACAGTCCGAGGTGAAGGCAATCCGACACGATCGGAGAGATCAGGCGCAGGAACGACGGCTTTACGTGCTCTCCTAGGCGCGGAGGTGGATCACACCCAACTTCCCAACTTCGGGCAAATATTGAGAAAATTAATAGAAAACTCAATATTGATTTTTGGACTAGCCCGACTCAGAACTCGAACCCATGACTCCATGTCTGTAGCCGAACATGCTAACCACTACACCAATGAGGTAATAGGCTTTATGTCTATATCATCATCATATTATAACGTTGACGATTATTTAACCCACAAAGATGTTTGGACTTGCTTCCAGTCGCACAAGAAAGCTATGTGTAAAGTTGTAACCGTTGAGTTACTTGCTGGTTTTTTCGGCAGTAGATTCGATGGTAGATTTGTTACCGACGGACAGACTACTGACGATTCAAAAGTACTTTTTGAGCCTACTTGAATAAAGAATAATTTAATTTGTTTTGATTTGATTATGTGCAAAGGTATGTTTGGACCAAGTTTACTGAGATTTTTGTGTTTCTTTAGGTGTTTTAGATTGACAATTCCATTCGATAGGTAATGAATTTACTCATATCTCCACGGTTCTATGACCCATGCAGGAAACACCGCCGGGAATAGGTAGTATATATATAATTCTTATGTGCATGTGTACTTCAATGAATTCCCCCTAAACGGCTGAACCTTCTTCGTTAAATTTGTTTGTGTATCTTCAGGTGGACAGTATAAAAATAATTCTTATGTACGTGTATGTCATCGATCTTCGCCTAAATTAATTGACACTTTTGTTGTTAAAATTTATTGTGTCTTAAGGTGGATTCTAGAATGGTTTATGTTGACAATTCAATTCGATAGATAACGAATTTACCCATATCTCCGCGCGTATATGAACTACGCAGATATCACTGCCGGAAACAGCTAGTATCATATAATTTTGTGAAAACGGCATCTCTCTCGTCCTTGTAACACAAGGCCAGTGACATCTAGTGAGATCACTTGGAATTACAGTGTATTTCAGTGCTGCGTCCAGGAGGGTTTAATGGTTAACAGACGTATCGTTCCGAAAGCGTTGCAAAAAAAGCCTCTAGATGGCCCCAGCTACTGCAGATATTAGTAACATAGAAAAAATACTTTATTTAATATATTACATAGACATACTTATTTAATAAATAAAATTGTTACAATAAAAATTATTTTTTAACTTCATTTGGATATCACAATTATCTAAACTAGTATTATAAAGAGGAAATATTTGAGTTTGAGTCTGTAAGTATGTATGTTTGTAACGTTTTTACACAAAAACTCCTGAACCGATTACACAAATTTTATCACCATTAATTTCAGTGACCGACATAGGATAAATTAATTTCTCAAAAAAAAAACATAGGGATCCCTAATAAAAATGTATTAATGTAACCTTTTTAATTTTTTTTGCGCTGAGAAATGCTTTTATGCACTTACCCCGACCTGAATGGGTCAGGCGTGTAGGACGCAGCGAGGGAGGAGACCTTGCAATACCCACTAAAAGCCAGTGGAACCCTCTTCATCCGTAAGTGAGACACCAGAGATTCGGCTTGCGCATTCTTCTCTGGTACCCCAGATGAGTCCAACTGAGGAGTATTAATGTAACCCAAGGTGTGAAACAAAAANCGTATATGAACTACACAAGTAACACTGCCGGGAACAGCTAGTATCATATAATTTTGTGAAAACGGTATCTCTCTCGTCCTTCTGTGGCCAGTGACATCTAGTGAGATCACTTGGAATTACAGTGTATTTCAGTGCTGCGTTCAGGAGGGTGTAATGGTTGACAGACGTAACGTTCCGAAAGCGTTGCAAAAAAAGCCTCTAGATGGCCCCAGCTACTGCAGATATTAGTAACATAGAAAAATACTTTATTTAATATATTTCATACTCATATTTATTTAATAAATAAAATTGTTATGATAAAAATTATTTTTTAACTTCATTTGGATATCACAATTATCTAAACTAGTATTATAAAGAGGAAACATTTGAGTTTGTGTCTGTAAGTATATAATGTTTGTAACGTTTTAACACAAAAACTCCTGAACCGATTACACAAATTTTATCACCATTAATTTCAGTAAACGACATAGGATATTTTAATTTCTCAAAAAAAAAAAAAAACATAGGGATCCCTAATAAGAATGTATTAATGTAACCTTTTTAATTTTTTTTTGCGCTGAGAAATGCTTTTACGCACTTATCCCGATCTGAATGGGTCAGGAGTGTAGGACGCATCGAGGTAGGATACCTCGCAATACCCACTAAAAGCCAGTGGAACCCTCTTCATCCGTAAGTGAGACACCAGAGATTCGGCTTGCGCATTCTTCTCTGGTACCCCAGATGAGTCCAACTGAGGAGTATTAATGTAACCCAAGGTGTGAAACAAAAAATCTATTATCGCGTGCGCTGCGGAAACTATTGATGATAGAAGAAGAAAATGTTCTACAGTATTATAGAATGTATTCATATCTTTAACAGTCCGAGATACCATATGTCCAACTAGTATAGTTATGCCACTATAACTACTTCATGTATTTTAAAAGTTAATAAAACAGCCAACAATAATCAAACTATATTATTCACACCTTTATATTAATTATGTTAAAGACCGTTTCTATTCCTGTAAAATACTTTTTAAATTATAATAATCGAACATTCCATTCAAAATATATAACGAATTTAAAAATGTTAATCTAAGAAAATAAGTCTGACTTAATAGACTTTTCATTGCCATGAGATCGGTATTTACGTGAATGACACCGTCGGGCATTGCAAGTCGCTAATAAAACAATCTGTATATTGTATTATTTTTGTAATCGATTCGAAAAAAAGGCAATGTAAATTATAAGGTATCTAAAAAAAATATGAAACAAAAATTAAAAATGCAACAAAAGCACCAAACTGTTAAAAGACCATCTCTTTTTAACCCATATTAGCTCACACCATATATATAAATAAACCCCATGTAGCTTATGATGCCTTGGAGATATTATCAATCTAAACCATTCTCAAATACAACTGTAAACCTAAACATTTTCAACATAATTAGTCCAGCCGTTTAGGAGTTCAGTGACATACACACTCACATAAGAAATATATGGAAAGATATATCTTGGTGGCATTTTAAATCTTGAATAATATACTATTTTACCCATCCATTGAGATAAGTTCAAATAACATTTTTGAATTTATAGTCACTACACTTGATGATTAACATCAACCGTAATCGACTACAAGTGTCTTCAAATATTAACTGCATGGAATGTTTCTTTGGTAGCATTTTGATTAATTGAGATAAACTGTTTTACAAATAAGAAACATACGCGTACTGCCCTTTGAGAATGGAATTTAATGTGTAGAGTAAAACTTGGTCAAAAAAAAAATTCTAGGCAAGTTTTACATACCGTATAAGATATAGTTTATAAATGTGAAGTTTGAATTTATTTTTAATGTGAAAATTTGATTTTTTTAAATTAACACCAACGCAAACCTCTTTGCGGGTGCAATTTCACAAAATCCGTACTTAGCTGACCTCTACTCGGCAAAAGAATATTCCTACCAAATTTCAAGTCTCTACGCCTTATGGTTCCAGAGATATCGTGATGATTCAATAGTTAACTTGTGGGTGGAATTTCGTAAAATCCGTTCTTATATGACGTCTACTCGGCAAATGGAACATTCCTACCAAATTTCAAGTCTCTACGCCTTACGGTTCAAGAGATACCGTGATGAGTCAATACCTGGATATATATATATATATATATATATATATATATATATATATATATATAGATACGTGTATTTGCAAAGAATGGTAGAAATCCGTTTATTGAAAGTATACGTTAAAAGTTTATTTCTATGTAATGAGTTTGTACTAGATGGCGGACTAAACTTTTTGTAAGAGCTTAAAACATTGACTCTTTCATTTTTATTACCATGTGAAATTCTTGCAATTAATATATTCCTAATTTAACATACGAGTACAATTCTTTATACACTGTAATATTCCCATTACAGAGATGAGATTTGTATGTTTTAATTTAGTGGAAGTTACCGAGCAATTTTTTCGTGATACTTTTAAAAACATCCTGAAAATAAAAACGTGATCTTAAACACTATCATTAATCGCGTTTACGCAACAGGGATTTTATGAGGGTGTTTTCAATTTAAGCGAAATCTTAAGGCAAAAAATTAGATTCTTTTAAAGCATCCAATAAATTTTGTGGCAGGACGTTAGGCGGGTGGCTCATTTTTTTCCGCTTCGGTCGCTCTCAGGACTCTGGCGAGTAAGGAGGGTATATATCAGTCAACGTCCGTCGGCCGTTTTAATTGTGGACCAATTTATTGCCCATGATATAAAAACACGGAGAAATAAATCCTTACGTAAATGACTTCCTTCTCTTTTGCATACTCGCGAAAATCTATAAACTATGACTATTCAACTCATGAGACTCCAACTGGTTTACTTATACATGGGATGGTTTTAGATCACAACACTAACTCATTCATCACGAGGTTTTAATACTGTACGCGATAGACTTGACGTTTAGGAGACTTTTAAATGTAGACGGTCCCTAGATACAGATTTACCTATATTCCCACAGGATATGGAACTACACGGATGACAATACAGGGAACAGATAGATTACTATAAGTATACACATAGTTTTGGCTTTCTTTCAATTAGTAGTTATAATAGTGTAGGCAAGGACTGATGATTTCTTTGTCCTGCAAAGGAAAAGATTGATGTCCTTGATGTCGAGGTTGCGCTCCAGCACAAACTGCATTTTGAGAATGTTAGCTGGAAGGGTGGATTCACCATTTTACCACCAGTTCCTCAGAGTGCTGTTTGGGCCGATTAAAAAAACAGGATGTTCATAGGTGACCCTGTCATAGTTGTTTTTAGATTTTTAAGTTTAGTACTATTAATATATTATTATTTGTCTTTAGTTTTACTAACATAGTTAAAAGTATTGTGTGTACTAACCCCATTGAGCCGTTGTTGCTAAAATAAAGAAATTTATTATTATTATTATTAATAATAATATGTATATTTTACAGTGTTGCGTTATATCTGTATGAAGATGGCTTTGTAAAGATATTACTTAGAAAACTTGCTTTTATGAGGAAACCTGTGTGTTCCGGTAATTAAATATAATAAACTCATATGATATTGTAATGATGATGGTAATAAAAATACAAAATACTCGACTGAGTTTGTTGTTGGCTCTTCGCAGGACAGGGCTCGAAGGGACCCTAGTAACTTTAGATTTTAGGTCATTCTTTAATACCATCGTCAGGCGTCCATTGGAATTAGTGTGTGGAAAAAAAATTATATTTAACGATCCAAAAGTGCTGTAATAGGCCTACTCGAATTCGGTATTCCAACCATGACAATTTGTATTTGAATAGTGTGATGGGCTTAAGTTCCAAGCCTATGAGTAACTAAACCTTTGCCCAGTAATGGGACGTTAATAGGTAGACACTTAACTTACCTATACGTTTACCAACCTATTTGCTATCTCAAATATCTGTATAATATATGTATTAGTCATCAAAGAAAATATTTTTAAATTAGAGAATTATGTCAATAAATCTGCAAAAAAATGTAAATTATAAATATTAACAACTCAGAATCTTACCGACATATAATCTAGTGTAATCACCTAAGCCTCTCATGGGGACGTTTATTGGATTTTTGAAAATTTGGAAAATACAATTTTCCTACATTGCTTACCCCGACATTGAACCTGGTATCCCAGGTAACAAAAGTATATTTGCTCTCTCATTTGGCAAGATTCGCAATATTTGAAGTACAATCTGTAAAGGCTTTTAACTTTTACAATCTTTGGCTCGGTTCCTAAAAAGTCTAATATTGCTCATTTAATGCAGTTGGAACAATTTGCACATTATTGTAAATAATAATTATAGTAGGAAAACCCAACTTTAGTGCCTAAAATGGAATTGAAAAATATTGTTAGTAATTTAATTAAATAACTTATCAAGTTACTGTCTAAATAAATTAAGTGCGTGCCGCTATGTAAAGAGTTATGATGTAGTCTAGAAGTTACCTCTTACCAGATTAACACGCATCCACCTTAGATTGTATCATCACATACCATCAAGGGAGATCACATTAAAGCGCTGACCTGTCAGCAATAAAAAATCCTGACTTTTCGCATTTTTTATTGTGATATACTCTTCGAACAGTGCGTGTTGCTAGTGATCACCTACGGATCGGAAACGTGGTCGCTGACTATGGGCCTCATTTGAAAGCTCAAAGTCGCACAGCGTGCGATGGAGAGGGCAATGCTTGGAGTTTCTCTACGCGATCAAATCATAAATGAGGAGATTCGTAGAAGAACCAAAGTTACCGACATAGCCCAAAGTCACCAAGAATTACGAAGCTGAAGTGACAATGGGCGGGCCACATAGTCCGACGAACCGATGGACGTTGGGGTTCGTAAGTGCTGGAATGGCGACCGCACCGGAAGGCGCAGTGTAGGCAGATCCCCCGCAAGGTGGACATACGACATAAGGAGGGTCGCTGGTAGCCGCTGGGGCCAGGCGGCACAAGATCGGGCACAGTGGCCATCATTAGGTGAGACCTATGTCCAGCAGTGGACGTCCATCGGTTGAAGTGAGTGAGTTTGATACGCAAATCGTGCAACAGAAACAAAATAAAGTATATTAAATGTGAAATGATGCGTCATATTATGGACTCATGTATCACAGACGCAAATGATCATTTAAAATGGTTATTATTATTGCTTTAATATTTTATTACTTAAGAGTTGGTGTCCTGCCAAAACGCTTTTATTGCCATCGTTTCCCATAAGCTTTTATGTATAATAGAATAACTACACGTGACGCCTGATTCTTCCTAAATTACTTTCATCTCTTAGCACTTCTTTATGTGGTAAAGATTATTCAATTCAACTTACAATCACTTTTATCTTCATCTACTAATTTTATCTTAGGTTCAGATTATCTGTACATGTTTATAAAAAAGTCAGGCAATAATATCCTTGCAAAAGAAGCTTCATGTAATTGATTAATAAATGTAAGAAAAATACATTTATTATAAAATTTGCCAATATATAGGTTGTAAACAATATCTATTCGTATATTAAACGCTAGATTTCAAATTTTTTGCATATCTTGAATTTATATCTTGTGAAATTATTTGGTAATTGCATTGAATTCATAAAGTCGCATATTATGCATTTTGCAGTTATATATTGCTAACAGGGGTCCCAGGGGTCCCGGGTTCGATCCCCTCTAAGATGAATTTAGGAAGTTGAATTTCCGAATTTGTCTGAGCCTGGAGTGGTGGGAGACTGCGGCCGTGATTAGTTACCACCCTTCGAGCATTAGGTACCACCCTGCCTCTTACCAAATTCGCGCTTCCATCTTAGATTATGTCATCACCTACCATCTCGTATGATCACAGTCAAGCTAACCTATCAGCAAAAAAAAACAAAAAAGATTGGTACTCGTGAATTTTTGCCGTGAAAATGACAGAAGGAGTTCAACATTGATGTTATTAAAATATGTTTGTTTTCTATTTATTGTAGGTACGAAAAATGAATAAACAGACAACATTGAACAATAATAACTTATTTCGAATGACTTTTCGATGTCGTTGCGTTAAACTGAAATTGTTTAAAATGTAATACAGCTTTTTCCAGTTACGTTCTATTGAGCTTAATGACGTTAACCTTGTTATTTCATGCAATATATCATACATTATGACGTTTAAGTAATGAGCTTTAAGTTTAAAGTTTCATAAATAATTTATAATGTGAACGTCAACCCCTTAATTACTCACGAACAAAAAAATCCGCTTCGTTTATTACAATAACTCTTGTTTTACGTAAAACTATAATCACAGTCATTAGGTATTCAATAATAAATTACAACTTTTTCGAAATGCATATGAAGATTTCGCCGGTATTGAAATAATGTATTTGGATTGTCTATTTCTTCTAGTGAAGTAAGTTAAGAAATGGTTGAGCCAATTTTGACTAGATTTCTACTGGACTATCTTAGGCAAAAATTGTACGGGAACGGGAAACTCCAAGCGCATTTCTTTATTTAAAAAAGTTCGCCAACAGATGTATTATTAAAACTATTACAGTAAAACACATTTTATCAGAAGTCGCAATGCACACCCAGTTAGTTCTGGCAAACTCGGCATGCTTTATAAAAATACACAAGTGCGGATTTTAAGTTTACAAAAACATAAATAATTAACTAAACATTTTAACAAATTAAAAATACTAACTACATCGACGCGTGGACGGGTTTATTCGTAATGAGAGTTTTAAACTCTCTCCTCCTAAGTTTTTATAGGATTATATTAATATTATACTGAATAATATCTGACATACATTTATACAGCAAAAAAAGCGAAATACATAGTTTTAATACTAGAAATAAAAACAATTTTTTTTTTATTCTTTTGTTTAAACTTATAAACTAACATACAACAATTTAACAATAAAAAGAAATATAATTATAAACAAAAAAAACTAACATTCTTTAAGAGAATCATTTACAAATTTTTATAACTTAAAAGCCAAATAACTCAAAGGTTCACTTAAGATTGAATTAAAAACACCAATATTTCTAAAATTTAAATTTAGTTCATGCGTTAGTGTTTCTCTCAAACTTTGATTCCGAACACATGCCTTAAGCAAGTGTTCAATATCTTCCGTTACTCCACAAACTGCACAATTAGGGGAAGAACTCTTCCTCATAAGATATTTGAACTTACCCAAAGGCATGTGTCCAGACCTTACTCTAAATGCTATCACTAACTTATTTCTATTAATTTTTGAATGTACAACCCACGGCATACGGGGAGTCTTCGACTGCATTGTCAAAAACAAACTTGTAATACCATATTTTAGAGTGAAGAAGTTTCAGAAATCATTTGTCGGATTGAGGATACGCATACGCATTTAATAAGATACCGCGATCAGTTTTAGACTTGCCTCCGCATAATTTTAAGAAATATGTCAAAAACATCCTTTTGCATAAGGCATATTATTATGTTGGAGATTATTTAAGCGATAGAAATGTTTCAACTTGATTCCAGTGGCTCCAGATTCAAAATATTACACATTGTAACATACATAACTATCTTTTAAAGAGTAACCGTTGGGTTTCTTCTCAGCGGAATCAACTTTTCGAACTGGTGGTAGATTTGTTACCAACGGACAGACCACTGACTATTCANCGGCATACGGGGAGGCTTCAACTGCATTGTCAAAAACAAACTTGTAATACCATATTTTAGAGTGAAGAAGGTTCAGAAATCATTTGTCGGGTTGAGGATACGCATACGCATTTAATAAGATACCGCGATCAGTTTTAGACTTGCCTCCGCATAATTTTGAGAAATATGTCAAGAACATCTTTTTGCATATTATTATGTTGGAGATTATTTAAGCGATAGAAATGTTTCAACTTGATTCCAGTGGCTCCAGATTCAAAATATTACACATTGTAACATACATAACTATCTTTTAAAGAGTAACCGTTGGGTTTCTTCTCAGCGGAATCAACTTTTCGAACTGGTGGTAGATTTGTTACCAACGGACAGACCACTGACTATTCAAAAGTTCTTTTTGAGCCCAAATTAATAAAAAATATTTTGATTTTGATTTAATTAACTTATAATGTGTTATTGTAGTGGCATGCTGAATATAAGCTCATTAGTAATATATAATTGAATAGATGTCAGTTTGTGTATTTGGTTATTGAAATGTCTACAGACGTCTATGGAAAGTTTAGATGGTGAGAAAATAAGGAATGATTGTGAGAAAAAAACAGCAATCTCGTTTTTATATTCAAAATGTTATTACCTGTCAAACATTTCATGTTCACCTCCATGACACACTCGGGTCCTCTCATATTAACGAACGTAATTAATAAGCATTTTGAATCCACAACACATATCCATAACATTAATATTACAACATCTTTTACTTATAACCTTAAAAAACTTTTTACTAGTCAAATATTTATAGAAACGTTGTCTAGTAACTCATTTTATGACTAATCCTATATTCATAAAAAGTAGATCTACTAATATTTTAGACATTGTGACGTTTTTATCATTTCGGTATCATCTTTTTTCATTCGGATCGATTCGACCCGGGTTTGATCCTTGGTAGGGCGAATTTAGAAAGTTGTATTTTCTAATTTGTCTGAGTCTGGTCTGATGGGGCTTTGGCCATGGCTAGTTACCACCCTAACAGCAAAAACGTACCGCCGAAACAAAGAGATTTGTGTTCCGATACGATGCTGTGTTGAAACCGTAAGGGGTATATTGCCTCTTACCCAGATTTGCGCGCTTCCATCTTAGACTGTATCATCACTTACCATCAGGTGAGATCACAGTCAAGTGCTAAACTGTCAGAAATAAAAAAAATCTAGTGACTATTGTTTGTTAAAATTTGATTGGTACAAAAGTTGTAACGGTATTAAATAATTTATCTTTGAATTACTGACTTACATAATTAGAGTTTTATTCTTTATATAATATAAGGGCCTTTGCGATGTTGATTAAATGAACAGGTATTCATAATTTATACAGTTACATCTAAAATCTAGACTAATATTGTAAAGCTGAAGAGTATGTTTGGTTGAATGTGATAATCTCAGGAAGTACTGGTCCGATTTTAAAAATTTTTTCACTGTTAGATAGACCATTTATCGAGCTATGTGTGTATATCATCACGCATATACCAAAAACAACGGTGCACTAATGAACAATGTTTCAATATTGAGGTATTTTTTTTGAGACTCGTGCTGCGTGTACTGCGTAAACAGTTTGTAAAAATTATGTATGGTAGAATTGCTGCCCTTTAACAGTTCTAAGATAATGTCCCTGACGGCATATGTCTATCTTTTAAGGTTGGCTTACTATAGCCTTTTTGAAGTGGAACTTCTTCAGGCGCATGAGGGTAAAAGTGTTTTTAAGCTTTCGTTTGAGGTTAGGTTGCTTTAAAATTTACAAATAACATGTAGCATTTTTAATTTGCCACTCGTCATTTAACAATTTATTATACCATTATTTATAAAATAAAAAATAAAGATAAATCCTAAATTTTCTTTTCTAAATTTTAAATTCCGAAACACGTGGCATTTTTATTTACAATTCGTCATTTGATATTTCATAAATTATTTGTATTAATTTACGACACTTAATATTTTAATGACAACGAAATTCATGAAATTTCTAACATATCTTCCTTTTCCCTCCTTTTAAGTCTTGGAAATCTGAAGTTTAAATTTCTATAAACATAAACAAGACTTAAAAATTTGTTTGCGACTCACTTTTATTCTTTTTATGCTAAGCAAATTTGTTCGTTTTCTGCCTCTCTTATGAGTTGCAGTTGGAGTTGCGCGGATCAGATACTTAAATATATTAATGGAATCTCATGTCACAGGGATTTTTTTTTATCGAAATCATATACAACATCGACACCGATTTTTTAATGTATTTTTTTGTATATATGGGGTAGGTCTGAGAATTGGTCGTAAAGGACTTTTCAACGTCCTTTCCCCACTATCCATTTTATAATCGCGATACAAATTTACACGGATCATCTAGTATACTTATAAAATGTATCCATAATCCGTTAGCTTCGACCCGTTTATTTTATCACCACATGCTGCCACTTTATAAATCTGTACGCTTAGCGGAGTAACACTGAAAGGACCTTACTAAATTCAGTTGCGGCATTAAACGTTTGCTCAAGAATTGTGATCCCTGAATATTTCACACCCTCTCTTAGCAAATCCTTTGGCGCAAATATGAATTTATGTTTGGAACAAAAGCATTTAGCGTTTGATTAATATGAAGGTTTATTGCAGGTGAAAATATTATGAGTTATTCAAAGGTTAAAGGTCAAAGAATTATATATGATACTAAGACTTAATGACGATTCAGAAATGATGTCTCCACGATATAATATAGTTCAAAGGATATGTAATAAACTTGATTTTGGCTGCTGGTCATTTATCAGGTTTGCCCTAAAATAAAATTAATCGTATAGATATTTCAACAGCCTCGCTGGCTAGTTCGGCCTTGGCTAGTTGCCACCCAACCAGCAAAGACGTATCGTCAAGCATAGAGATTTGTGTTCCGGTGAGATGCTGAGTAGAATATATTGCCCATGTCAACAACTAGCTGTCATGATGCCATAGCACTGTCTAATAAAGGCATCTCTTTCTTTTTAAGTCATTACCTATTTTGCTTCTTGGTAACTGTCATAACGCAATATGCCTACAGATAAGACCAGACAATAGAAAAACAAAAAAAAATCAGTCTTACCGTCAGTAACGGTGCGTGTGTCGCAAAGTTCGTTAAGTTTTTTGTGGTGTTTTATAAACTGTGGGTGTTAATTAGTGGTTAGATAGAGTAACAATGAAAAGCCTTGAGGTAAGTATTAATTTATAAGATCTGAACCTATAAATTCAAGATAGCCTTTTTTCACTTTCTCAAAGTTTAGTGCAACGTGACGTTACACCGAAATCTTAATTTAATAAACAAAAGATAACAATGTATAGTTTAACTCTTAGCAAACATAAATGTCATAAATGTCAACAATTGGTAGTCTTTTATGAACATTTATGTCCCAAGAGCCACTTTAGCGTCATTTGACCCGCGGGGCTTTCCGCGCAAAAACATCCGTGCGGGGAGGGACAATCTACTATTAATTCCGTTGACCAAGCGCGTTAGAAAAAAAAGACGGCATTCAAACTGATAAGTTGTAAATTGCCTCTATTGAAGTGAAACTTCTCTAGGCGCATGAGGGTAATTTTTTTTTCGGATGAAACGCGCTATTAGCGTCACGAGGATTCGCAGCGCTTATTATGTTAATTCGTTTGAAGGTTAGGTAGTTTTATATAACATGTGGCATTTTCCACTCTTTATTAAATATACTATTTTTCATAAAAATATCCAAATATTCCAAATTTAAAATTCAAAAATAAAACTTAATTATATTGTTAAAAACACGTGGCATTTTTATTTACAATTCGTAATTTATTTGTATTCATTTTAAAATACTTTTAATAATTTAGTGACAATTAAATTAATTAAATTCATAACATATTTTCCCTTTTCCTTCCCTCTAAGTTTTGGAAATCTAAAGTTTTAGATCTGTATATTTAAAGGCATAAAAATTAGTTTGCCAAAGAAGTTTTATTTCTGACATGTGTACTTTGTACGCACACACTTTTAAATATTTTTATACTAAGCTTCGTAAATTATATAAGCATGCTGTTAATGTAATTTAATTAATAAATATAAATTTCAAACCTTACTAGCTGAATCCGCGACTTGGTCTGCGTGGAATGTTTATTAGGCAGCATTGATACCAGAGATATCGTGATGACTCAATAGAGATATATATATATATATATATATTTAACTATTGATTCAACGTTACGAATTGCCCTTACTGTTCATGTTGGTAATAAATGTTTCGTAGTACTATAGATAGCATATATAACAACTGCCTTATGTCAGTGGCATTTGTATTCAGATGATATATCGAGGTTCACTGTTCCGACTGAGCGCATCACGCTCTTGTAACATTCTAACAAATTGTTGTATATGGTGTCGTTACGGATAGCGGTACATATCTTTGCTTCGGGTGAATAATCACACATTCCAAAACTTTCAACATTTTAGTCAAGGACCCAGTAGAATCTAGAATTGCTTACGTACTTTTTACCTTACCTATATCTGATATATAATTTTTTTGTGTTACAGGGTTTATTATCGAACTTTGCTTTACCAGATAATTTAATTCTTTACCAGATATCATACGTCACTCACAGTCATTAGCCATCTTTAAAACACGCCTCAAAGAGTTCTATTTAACTGAAAACTGCTGTGAATAACACGTTTATATCTTTTCCTTTTCTTTATATTGTATATTTTTATTTCATATCTTTTGTGTATGTATTTTCCATATGTACCTATAGATATTTTGGTGTTAATGTATATAATATTTATATTATATGTAATATCTTATAGAGATATAAGCAAATTTTATTTAGTATATTTAAATTTCTGGCGCTGTTCTGCCTTATTATTTATTTTAGTCTGCTTCTTTACATAATAAGGTTGTCTGGAAGAGAATGCTTGCAGCAATAAGACCGCCTTTGCATGCTATAATTATAGTAATAAGTATTTAGTTTATATGTGTTTTTATTTTTATCTTGTGTGCGATAAAGTGTTTTCTCTCTCTCTCTCCTCCTTGTTTAACTAGTTCTTATGATATTTTTGTGTATGGTAGACCTGAGAATAGTTCGTAAAGTATGTTTCATTGCCCTACCCCATGTTTTATCTCAATACCAAGTTCCAGCTGATCGATTTCCAGCGATCAGCTGATTTCCTTATAATTAAAACTTATTTTCACATCGACAGAAATGACGGTGTTGCACTAAATATTATGTTTTTGAAGTGATACTTCTTTAGGCGCATGAGAGTAAAATTTATATGGATAAAACGTGTGATTAGCATCTCGAAGATGTGCAGTGTTTTTGTTTGAAGGTTTTTTAATTTGCCATTCGCCATTTCATAATTTAATATACTATTTTTCATAAAATATAAAATAAACATATTTCATAAATCTACTTTTCTCAATTTTAAATTCAAAAACAAAATTTAATTAATAATTTCTAATATTGACAAAACAACACGTGGCATTGTTATTTAAAATTGGTCATTTGAGATTTCAATACATTTTTTGTATTAATTTTCGACACTTTTAATATTTTCATGAAAATTACATTCATTAAATTCCTGACACGTTATATAACATAATCTAAAGTTTTAGATTTTTATAAATATAAACAAGACTAAAAAAATTTGTTTTTGAAAGAAGTTTTACTTCTGATGTATATACCTTGCACGCACGCACTTTCTGTTAAAATCATGGCAATATTCATTAATAATAAAATATCTAGTGCATATTTGATTTATTTCATTAAATTATTAAGAAGGCAAGTGCATGAATTAAGAATGAATAGAGTGGAGTAACACTGGAGCAGCACAGAGGAAATGAATATTTTGATTATGAATTTGTCTTTTTAATTTATTGCTATAAAAGCAATTTTTACAAAAAATTATGTTTAGACTATTATCTAACTTTTTTTTAACTTTTAATAAGTAAAATTTTTCAGCTTGTACGTGTGTATACGGGGATAGTTCTTTTATAAATTGCTTATCAAAACAGTCACGATGTATATACAGATATTATACGTATATATGTTGAAGAATAAGAGAGAAAGGAAGCTCAAAGCATAGAGGCGTAGGGTTCTCCGCGGACATCGTCATTAATGGCATCCATAATTTCCATTTCCATAATGTGCGTAACTCAGATTATAATGTTCAATTACTTAATTTTACCGATATCAATTTACATAAACTCATTAATAATAATAGCTAGGAACGTGACAGTTTCAAAAATCCACCGCACCGTCGGGCCGTCACCCGAGAACTGCCGAGAGACGCGCGCCGGACTGCCACTTATTGACTCTACCCCACGCCAATAGACAGATGGCGCCAGCGTTCCACAGACTATTGCACTCCGGCATATATATAACTCAAAATCGAAATAATCTTTATTCCATTGTAGTCTTGACAATTTTTTTAAAATGTAAACTCGATCAGTTGGTGATAAATCTATTGTCTGTTCGGTAGCCAGATTACTTACCTTACTTTCCTATATGAAACTGCATTCAAGTTCAAACTTTTTTGTCATTTAAATATTCCTCAGTTGTATAATACGCTTACTTTTGGTAGGCTTAAAAACGGCGACTAGATTATTTTCAGTTCTTGTAATATAATTGGTTTTCATTTTACTTATTTAATATTCAAGTATATTTGAAAAAAATAATAAAAAAATGTTGTTGGGTTATAAAGAGTTATTTATTATAACCTTTGAAAGATTTGTTACTATAATGTTTCGAAGGGAAATGTGTAATTCTCTACTTATCCAGTAATATAAAAATTTTAAGAAAACACAAACTTCTATAATTTATTAAGTAACCTTTACATCTTTTGTGAGTTTTCATTAGATAGAATTAAATAATTTTTCGCATGGCATAAATAAATTTAATTAGTATTTGAAAACATTAACATCATCAAGAATCACCAGCTGCAAGTTTTTGAACTTGAGTCAATGGATAAGAAATTATTTTAGTAAAGATGGTAAATTGAACAAGAGCTGTTGGTTAATAGCAGGAGCTGAAAAATATATCCTTTCCATGGAAATGTATTTGAATTCAAGGTACAAACGTAATTTCTAGCGTTGCAATTGTGCTTACAAACATGCAAGAGCTAACAATGCGTGAAATGGTTGGGGTGCTGTATTCTCTAGTGGAACGTGAGAGATTTGGCAGCTAAGCATTTACGAGTACAAAATGCAATTGAATACTATGCAAATTGTTGCAAACAATGTTCAATTTGAGGCTGGAATATCTTTATAAAAACCTATGTTAGTATCGAACCCGAAAATAGTGAAGTCAGTACTTGGACCACTACCACAGAGACCTTTTAAATACAGTAGCTTCTTTGTCGATTTATAAATTTTATTAACATCGAATAGATAAGATTCACCTGCTCAAAAACCCAAAAACCCTCACTCTTATGACAGGGAAGCAATAAAACGTTAATAGGCTGCTACTTACTTTAGATTAGACTCAAGACTAAGAATAAATTTTAAAAAATCGGTTTTGAGACTATATACCTATGAGAAAAGCGTTTGTTTCTTGATCACGGTAAGACACTTCAATTTTACTTATTTGGTACTACGTAGAAATATATTAAATAACAACCATACAAAGGGCAAAAATGTGAACAAAGGACGGCTTATCTCTAAAAGATTTTTCCAATAGCCTTTATATAATGGGAAATATGGATCTATAGTTTACGCTGTAGATACCAAAAAATCTTTTCTTACAAAACACTCCATATATAGGTACATAAAGATCGAAGTAAGACCTTTTCTTTCTTTTTTATATTTAATCATATATTAATTTTTTCTCTTCATAGTATATGTAAGTTTATTTTTTTATTTATTCAACTTAGTTCGAAGGTCACAGCTATGTATAGCGATAGATAGCAAATAATTAGTAATAAGTCAACTAAAATAAAATATTAAAATGATAAAACTTATTATGATATGTCTGCATAGTATTCTCAATGCAACGAACTCGCATCATACCCAAATGTTTTAGAAATTCAAGCAAATGGAAAGTGGTTTCGTTGATTAAACCGTTCTTAATCCGTCATCTGGTTAGATTGTCACGCTTAGTTTTAATACAGTTTCTGTCTGAATTTAATATTCTTGTAGGATTAACGGTGTAGAATATTATATATTCTATTTTCACTTATATCATTTATTTCACAAATTGCTCAAAATTATGACACAGACAGACTAGATTTTATCTATAAGGTTTTCAAAATAATAGCTGCTTATTAAAAGCAGAAAAATTAACAAAATATTTGTTTTTTTTTGTTTACCACCTATTTGTTTTTTTTTGTTTACCACCTATTTTCTGGTCATGTCGTGAAAACAGCGAGATTAGTGTATTAAGGTAAGCAGCAGCTTATTAACTTCCCACTACTGGGCACAGGTCTTCTCATTCGTCTGAGAAAGGGTTAAAAGAGCATAGATCCACCAAGTTGTTTCACTACGGGTTTATACACATACCCCAGAATTGCCCCCGGGATATACAGGTTTATATATTTAATTATTGATGAAGGACAACTAACAAATAACACAATTATACTTTTTTAAATAATTTACATACACAAACTCATGGTCAATGTATATTTAAGTACATGTACGTTTTTAGGACTTAGAAGGAGGGAAAAAGGAAGATACGTTAGGAATTTAATGAATCGTCAATAAAATGTTAAAAGTGTCGAAAATGAATACAAATAATTTATTGAAATCTCAAATGACGAGCTGGCAGTAAAAATACCACGTGTTTTTTGCCAATAATAGAAATATTTAATTATATTTTGTTTTTATAATTTAAGAAAAAGAATTTATGAAATATTTCTATTTTATATTTTATGAAAAATAGTATGTGGCAAATTAAAATGCCAAATGTTATTTGTGAATAATAAAACTACCTAACTTTCAAACGAGTTCGCATAAAAACGCTGCACATCTTCGTGACACTAATCACGCTTTTCATACGTAACAATTTTACCCCCATGCTCCTTAAAAAGTTTCACTTGAAAACGATCTTTGTAGAAAATTAATAAAATTAACCACTCTGGAAAATGTATAAAGCTAGGATGAGCAAAAAAAACCAGTCACTATAAGTATTGCTTATTACTTTTTTATATTTTTCTCAATATATTTTTATATTTTGTTAAAATTACATACTATTCAAATCAAATATATGTTTTTAAAGTTTTATTGGATGACACTTGATGTTAATATATTTCTTTTAAAATTAACTCAATAAAAGTTTTAAGTGTTCTTGAAGTTATACTTCGTTTAAAAATAATGAGAGTAAATATTTACGATGCGAGTGCACACCGTCACAAAAAGCCGACACCCTGAAGTTAGCTATAGTCAACATTTTAGTTTTTTTTTATATTATAATAATACCTTAATTATTTTATTATATTACTTGTTAGATATATTATGATAATAAAAATGTCGACGTGACATTCTTATCAAAATTATAACTTCTAGACTCAACTATAAAAAATAGATTATAAACTATTTATGTCCATTGTCAGTTAGTTTACGTTATTTATTGCTATAAACTATCTAAGAATAAGGGAAAAGGATAAAGTTTTTGAAAAGATTTTTATATTGTTACGCCAAAGAAGTATAACTGCTAATGAGTGTACCTAAATACACACAAACATTTTTTTCTGTGAATCAATTTAATTATTTCGATGTAGATAGCGCAGGAACTGATTAAATTTTTTATATTACGTTTTCGTTTGATGAGATTGTATTAGTATTGTGAGACTGGGTCAGTTCAATATAACCAAACTGTAATATATTACAGCGCGTGTTAGAAACGACCGCTTCTTGTCTCTAGCATTACATTTAGATGATAGATCGACTCTTAGGGAGACTGCGCATCGCGTCGTCTTGTTCTTGTACTAACAAAAACATCGCTCATGCTTTCGACTGATAATGGAATGGTTAGAATAATTACGAGACTATATTATAACAATATTTTTAATTTTTTTTTGTCTACATACATTGATGTTATTATAAATACCACCCCGCAAACATTGTTTTGCCGCATAATAATTATTATCGCTATCAAATAATAGGGATTGGTGGTAGGAGGGCAAAAATTTAGAACTAAATGTGTTTTTCATTCCACACCACAAAAAATTATCCAAATTAAAAAAAATTGTGTGTGTACTTATGTACACGCGTGGGAAGTTATATTTCTTTGGCGTAAGAAGATAAAAATCTTTTCAATAAATTTATCTTTCGCCTTTCTAACAAGTAATGTAATAAAATTATTAAGGTATTATATAATTATAAAATATTAAAAAAACTAAAATGTTATAGCTAACTTAAGCGAAAAAATTATTCTCCATTAACAAAATGTATATTGACGCCTTTCCTAAGGGAAATAATATTTGGTCGACAGTTTTGGGGACGTAATAAATACGAAGAAAATTATGTATGAAATTGGAGATTATGTGACCTTATATTGGTAGTATATTGCAGTGACTTATCGATGTAGTTTTTTTATATTTCTGAAAGGTTAGTGCTAGACTGAAATCTCACCTGATGGCAAGTGATAAGTTGGAAGCGCTTTAACCATATAGTAGGTAAAACAACCCTTATGATTTCTGCACAGCATCGGACCAGAACGCAAAAAAATTGCTTGGCGTCACATCCTTGCAGACAGGGTGGTCACTAGCCGTGGCCGAAGGCTCCTACCAGTCCCTATCTACAGAAACTTTAAATACAATGTTGTAAATCTGTCCTGTCAGGAAGCAAACCCAATACTTCTGCTAGCAAAGCTAATATTCACACCAATGAGCCCACGAGACCCTCCAAATTAATAATAAAATGTCTATTTAGCTAGAATAATATTTTGAGGCTTCAATTAACTTGTAATTATAAAGCACTGAAAATTCTTTTAGCTAAACGCTTCACTCTAGCTCAGTCGTGCGTTATTTATTTTCCGAAATGTCGGAATTAAATGTAGTTTATGTTATTCATTAAAGTTTCAACTATCTGTCTATGAAAGTCCCTTTAAATTTTATTGAGCTGTTTAGCGAAATTTGCGAGAAAAAAGAATAATTGCTTATATTTGGAATAAAGAAAACTAAAAATATATTTCATTCTATTGATAAAGCTCCATTTAAATAGTGGTATATGTTTGAAAGTATCGTAAATGAAATTATTTACACATTTTGAACACAATGAAAACAGGTTAGTCTTGTTTTATAACATCTATTACAGAAAATTAAATGTTTTTAATTGTTTAATGTAAGTTGTTAATACGAAATGATGTAGAGTAATGAGGGATACCTTTAGTGATATATTTTTAGTGGACTTTAAAGTCTCTCGCTGGAATCCTATGGCACTTTGTAATTTCTTGTTCAGAATATAATTTAAGCCATTCTCTTGTTTTCATGTCAAAACTGACTAATTAAATTATAACTTAAATTATTTCATTTCGCTGTAAATTATTTGTGCTCTGATAGACTCTATTACAATTACTTTTAAGGTCGGTTCTCTTTTACCGGCCTTTATTAAGATATAACCTCAGTTGAATACGAATTAATATTCTTAACAAAGTAAAAGTAATTAAATGATCCTGGTTGGGTAAACTGCGGTGGTAGGTCTATTTTCTTAAAATGAATATATTTAGGGCTTTAAATATAACAACTTGATGGTAAATTTATAAATAAACCATAAAATCTTCTCAATAAACATTCTTTTACATTTCCACTTGAGGTAGTAGGAACAAGAAATGTGCTAAATTACAGTAATACTAATCTATAGTAATTTATTTGTCTCAAAGATTTTATCATAGACGATTAATGTTGTAACTAAAGATTCGTTGACCTGTAGGTAGAGGGAAAAAATTAAGGGATTAGTGGACTTAATTTTAAAATACTATTATAAAGAAGACAAAAAATTCTTATTTCTATATTAAAAGCCCATGTTGGGATTTCATTTTTGTTTAAAAAAGATTTAACACATCGTTAAAGCAAATAGAATATTGTTTGATCTATAATGAGCATCACTGCAATAATGATCGTTAACGTTTCATGGGCATAATTCTCGAATATTAAGTGTATCTTCAAAACTTTTTCTATAATAGTTAAAAAAAAAAATAACCACTTCATATCTTCATATACTGAAATGACAGGCTTTAAAACAGATAAGTTTATTATAAAGGCAATACGCAACGATATATGTACAAGTGGAGCAAATACTCGCTTCACCAACAGATGTCTTGGTTTCGATTGTTGCTTGGGCGAAGTTTAAAAGTCATTATTTCTGGACTCGGAGGCCTTGGCCGTGACTAATATGAGAAAAGAAGAGGTTAGTAGCTAATACAAAAACGTGCCGCAAAGCAAAACAATTTCCGCTACGATGTTTGTAGAATAAAATTTTGAGAAAGCTAAGACATATTTAGAGTGTAAAACAATACAACAATTCTATCCATTTTGCTTAACAATTACATTTCCATTTGGATAACTTTGTATTTCTTATGAACTAGGTACATTTGTTCACAACCGCAATGCATGAGTTTGGAAAGCTTCCATTCAAAGTTCTCGTTACAAAGAATAGCGGATGCCGAAGTTTGATTTTCAAACTTTATCCATTTAACTATTTAATAGTTTCTTTTTATTCGAAATCTATTAAAGAACAATATATTGATTCTTTCAATTCGATGTTCTTAAATCTATACTACTATTATAAATATTTGATGGCTTATTAGTTGTAGTATAAAAGAAGACGTAGTGGCTAAAAATGAGAAAGCTATGCTTAGATGGTTTGGGCATGTAGAGAGAATGAATGAAAGGAGACTGACAAAAAATATTTATGAGTCAAGAGTGGATGCGAAAGTTGGAAGGAGAAGACTAAGGCGAACGTTCCTGGACCAAATCCAGGACATTTTAAGTAACGGCCAGGTCAAGAGTACTCTAAACCGACGAACTTGTATGAAAAGTTTAATGAGAATGAAAGAAGCGAAGGAGATATGCAAGGATCGTGGCAGGTAGAAGGATGTTGTCTTTGCCTACCCCTATGGGAATGAGGCGTGATGCTATGTATGCATGTATGTTATTAGTTCGGGTTAATTTAAAACCATTGAACCGGTTGTAAAATTTCTCCAACCATAGAATGTTCACCCATAAACAGGTAGATGAGGTTTTTTCTCTCCTTAAACTAAGACACTAGACCGATTTCAAAAAGATTTTCACAGTCATTTAGCTGAAGTTATCAGGTATAACATAGACCAGTTTATATCTCAAAATTCTTAAAATATTGGGTTGTTTTATATAAAATAATCACCGGTAGTCAGGCTTACTTAGAAAGGCTATATTTTATCTCCTAATTGACACGGAATCAAGTAAGAAAGCTATTGTAACCAAATGGCAATATGGTAATATATAAGAAAAATCAAATATTTGTTATTATATCATAATAGTTTCCCATTTAAGTGATAAGGGATTAAATAGATTTACTTGTTCAACGCGGTGTCACCTGCGTTATTCTCAATCCAGTGGGAATACGAGGAAATTCATATATGCTTTACTGTGAAAGGATCAATCAGGAATATTGGAGATCTTGGATGGGAAACTGACTCTGAGTTTGACGATAACTTGAATGTAACTCCTCTCCAAATTTAATTTTCATTTACCGAACAGACTCCCACGCAAAAATACTTTTAATATCTTCACCTTACGTACGCCACGCACAAACCTAGGACAGTTTGCACCAATCAACAAATTAGTAAATACGTACAACACTTTACATAATGACAATATAGTTGATATATTTGGGGACACACTACCAATATTTAAAAGGAAGCCTGTTCTTAGTTTAGATTAGGTCTTATAATTAAATATATTTTCTTTTTATATTATTTTAGCCATGATATTGTAATTTTCTTTTCTATATTTTTATAATTTTTTCACTTTATAATATTAGTCTGCATAGGCACTTTTTTTGTTTTATATCATGTCGTTGTTTCCTTTAATTAGAATATAACTCACCTTGTGTTATTGTTAATATATTTCTTTTTTACCATGTATCTAGTAATAAGTTCTGTTGGAAACCAAATAAATAAATAAAAATAAAAAAGTAATAGTTTTAGAAACATCGCGTAGATTGTTTATAGGATATAGGTAGACACATTTTATTTATGTTTACATATATAATATAAAATGATTGAAAAAATGTTTCATAAAAAAATTTTACTTCAATAAGTAGTTTATAATTTTTTTAGAGATATCATTTTAGTAGAATAGGTTTTTCATATTACGGATTCGAAAGACCTTATGTAATCAAATTGATAAAGTTTTTAGCTTAGGTCTAATAAATATCTAGTGTAGTTATTACTTACGAGCGATAGTATAGCATATTATCTATGTCTACTATATATATCGTCTGACCTATTATATAAATTACAGTAGAAAATTAGATATATGCCATTGGGGACATTTAGGTATACCTATAAAAGAGGAAATACCTTACAATACATTGTTTTGTTATATCTTGACTAAGAAGGCTTGACTTCTTTCTATAGTTATCCAACAATTATCTTGGCAAATTATAAGCCTTTCTCAAGAATCTATTCGTTAAATTGCGGAGGATGTTATCTTATAATATATGAGGATAAATCACTGGCAGATGGGAGAGCGGCAATAGGTTTTTTTTGAAATGTTGTGCCGTTTCTAATGACTCTGGATTTGTGGAAGCCACCCTAGGGGAAAATTCTAAGAAGTAGTGCGCAGTACTAATGAGAAAGTTTAAGTGGGAACATTTAAAGTGGCCAAATAGTGACAACCCACGCCCTCTTGTTTTGTCACTACAAGTATAAAATAATAAATACGAACTGAAAGCTTTTAGATAATATTCTTTATAATTTGTTACGTTGTTGTGTTAGATATAGGTTCAAATACAAATTCAAAAATTATTTGTACAAGTAGGCTTTTATATCACTTTGAATCGTCAATTATTCTTTTTATTTTATTATATACGACTTAAAAGACTTAAGAGGTAAGATTTTACTACGTTCATAAATTATCTAGCATTAAATAACAAGACTGTCTCTATGTAATTCAATATGTCTGAATCTATCTAAAATATATAATTGTGGAATCAAGTGGGAATAATTGAAACGTTACGTATAAAGTTTATAGATTAAAACAAATACTTAAATAGAGTCACTGCTTGTATTTATTTTTACTTTGCAATTATAAAAAATCCCTAAAAATAAAGTAGTTTTTGATAAATATATAGATATTGCAAGCAGGTGGAAAGAAATTAAGTATATAATTCAGTCTTAAAAGTACTATAAGATGTAAGATCCTAATAATATTTGTAAGTTATAATTAGAGCCAGTACGATTTACGGTCAAAGTTTAACAACTCACAAATTTTATTAGGAATATATATAAATAACGCAACTTTTCCAACTCCACATAGATAGATAATATGCTTTATTGAAGACCACGTTAATAATAGGTGTAGAATTAATAATTTTGTATCATACTGTATTAAATTAGTAAAGTTAATTACTCATTTTTAAAATCCATTTCATCACTTGCATTACAATTTTTATCGTGAAACGGAAAGCAGAAATATAAAAAGAATTCTAAGACAAGATAGAAAAACAAGCATATATTTTATAGCACAATCAATCACTTTCGGTTTACTCAAGTTCAAAGCAAAAAGTGGCTGACATATTTATGGTATATGTGAATAATGAAAGATAAATTTTCTTGCACGTACACTTTTAATGGGGCGTGAACAATATTTTAAGAATTTAGCAAGTATAATATATTTATGTAAACCATATCATCAATATTTTTAATTATCTAGTAACCATGAATAAGATTAACAATAGAAAAATTATTATATCCTACAATTAGTTCAACACAGTGAGCTTTAAGAAGTCGTCGAAGTATTAATGTACCGTTGACATACTCGTACATTGGTATAATACAATGTAATGCATAAAAATAGGTTCGAGCAGCAGTGTTTATAATAAACTAGCTGGCTCGACAGCCTTTGTTTTGTCTCAGCTATGAAAATTGAATTTGAAGTAGTATAATAAACAAAGACATTATTAATTAATTATTTTGGATTTATGGCTTTTTCCTGTGCCACACTGGCACAATTTACTTCGCCAGTGTCACGTAAAAGACATTATTATTCAAGAACATCTAATCACAACAACAAACAACACGAATTCTGTCAACCGCTGTCAATTATGTCTAATGCCATAGGGTTACATTAAAAGAGTTTCTATTGTCAAAAGCACTAAGAAGGTTACATTACATAAGTGACTATGGTGGTTAGGTTTTCATAATATTTGTAACATTCTGCGCCACTTTCTTACTTTTTTCTTTCATAAGAACTATCTCCTGACACATACAAATAAAACAAAAAAGAATTAGTAAAATTGGCCCAGTCGTTCACGCGTGATGCAGTGACCAAGGGTATTCAAATAGGTATTCATTATTTATATATATAAGTCATTAGTAGAAGACAGATAACGCAATAATATTATTTCGTTACTTTAATAATAACTTAATGACATAAACGTGGAATAGACCTTACTGCTTCGCATCTACTAATCTTTTTCTATATACAATAGTCAATAACCGTAGACTATGTAATAATTTCAAAGAATGCTTAAATAAGTGTAATTGGGAAATAAAATTAAAATTATTCATTTAATTTAAAAGTAATAGACTAAAGTTCTGCACATCGCGGTCCCTAGCGACCTAATTTAAATATATTAAAAAACAACTTACGGTTTTATTTAGAAATTTTAATTAGTGAACGTCAGTTGCGAAAGAAGTCATTTTGATAAATTTCAAGTCAATCACGAGTAGTTCCCGTGATAAATTACTGAATTTAATAGTCCAAAATCTATTGCATAATTGCCTTACAAGTGACGCACGATGATATGGTTTCTAGGTCCATGTATGTATATAGATTATAAAATAAAGCTTCGAAACCTTAACCGATCAAACTTACTTTTCGCGTCACTGTAAACATATATAGGTAATAAATCCCGTTGGGTCATAAAGCGTATTTTGATGGTCTATAAATTAGAACTCAACTGATTTACGACAAAAAATATAGGCCATATTAATAAGCAAGTTTCATATAATGTTATTGGCGTAAGGTTTATTAAACGTTTTTTTTCATCTAAGTTAAGCTCATCATTTATTTAATAACTTTATTTTATGAGAATACTCACATGATTTTATGATAACCCGTTAATAGATATCGTTAAACGGCCTTGATTATCCCTAAGTCATACGTCAACTCACTTCGCTGTATACCGAATCTGTCTAAGACTTTACTATTAAATATATATAGTATTCAAATAAAATTAATTCATACTCCAGAAAAATATGAATACATATAAAAGTATGTCGTGTATCATCTCAACCGATAGACGTTCCTAAATGGTAGGCGATATTCTTTTATAGAACTACGTATTGCTTTAAAAAAATAATGACACAATTAAAAATTTAATTATATTTTGTCGATGTGAGCATTTTAAACAATTTTGAATGTTTCCGTATCATCGATATAAATAACGAAGGTTTTCCCAATGACTTGCTGCAGTTGGAATGATATTGATTTATTTTTAGGAAAGGTTTTGGAATGAAGACTTTGTGTAATCTTAGACGGTTACTTCACAAATTTATTGAAGGTCCTTTTAAACACAAAGCCCCTAATGCGCTCTCCCGTGGTTTCTGGTTTCTTAATTCTTTATACATACCCTAGCTCGTTGTCAAAAAATGTAGACGTTAATTCTATTACTTTTATGGATTTATACGCCTTGACTATATATACCCTTGGAATTTAATAATTGTCTCTTGGTAGAAACATTAATATATATAATTTCTAAATCTGTTTAGCTGGGCCTTTAGCTACACATTATAATGCTATTCAATGACCAGGGCTAGAGAAGAGTTGTCTCCGTTTGCGAGACTGTCATCTCGCTGAAGGAGACAACCGGCATTTCAGAATGAGAGGCTAAATGAAGCACTGGATCCCTGACGGAGGGGCCTTGGAAACAGGTGATGGATATTACACAACTCCTCCCCTGTAGTGACGTGACCTTTGTCGGGTTTTAGAGGGTGTTCTGGCACTGCTGGTGAGCCCCACACTCTCAGTGACAAAAAAAAGAGTCCAGGAAGAACACATTTGTAAGTGTACATAAAACAGTTTATTACCCCATTCTCCACAATGTTGCAAATTTTGTTTGACTATTCAAGTCACTCGCGTTTCGAGGGTTGAATTTAAATTAGCATTTTACATACTGTTATTACATCTTTATTCCAAAATATGGGTTCTAATGACACGTAGTTTTGAATGCATGGGTTTTTAAGAAAAATAACGCCAGCGGGACACTGGATATTTTTTTTAGAAGTGATCTATTCTTTCACTACTGAACATTATCCGAATATAGCCAGCAGTTGCCAGTGACCCATTTGATGTCATCTGCCCACCTCATTGGGTATACGATATTTAAGCGGACATAGTCTTATAGTATATCTTTCTTACTAGCATAAAAGCTCCTTAGGTTTGTCTGGTTGAAATCGCTGATGAGCGATAAGACCACCTTAGTGTAAATTTGTATTTTTATTACTTGTGCCTCTCTTGTATTCTTGACAGTTTTTGTATGGTGTGCAATAAAAAGTATATGAAAAAAATAAGACTCACTCGTTAGGACTAATTTTGAAACGTCAAGTGTATGTGCGATTTTTACTAAAGTTTGCGAGGCAACAGATTCGAGTTCAATTTGAGACAACCAAAATACGTCTAATTATATTTTTTCCAGACGGTGTTGAGTTTAATCATTAAAACATTTAATGCAAAATTTTGTGAACACCAAATTTTATTCTAGTGTAAGTGTAAGTTTAATATTGTCTAGCTAATTAGGATTTATTGTAGTGTTTAAGCAGTACCTCAAAAAGTCTAACAAGACTAACGTTTTACTCCCTCTCGAGCGTCAATTCCTGGAGTTTTGTTAAAAGTGTCTCGTGAATAAATCCTAACCAGGACCCTCTTACGTGTCTAATAGTTATTTAAAGTTTGTTCGTTTTTATCAAAGTTAAAATCAAAGGTATGTGAAGCCTCAAAAGTCACAGTGGAGAGAAATATTGATTTTAAGTGCATAACTTCTAATCAAAAAATTGCATAACTTTGTTGTGGACTAATCCAGGATGTTCTAGTTAACATAGCTTACGACTGAGATATGCACAAAGAAAATTATTATATGTTGATAGATAAAGTAGAAGCATTAAAAGAAATAAAGCCAATAAAATACTAACTTTTCGTTCCAAAAGTAGCTTTGTTAAACTTTCATTTACTTGTGTACACTCCACACTCAATGTAAATGTACACACGTAATGCGTAGGTACTCGTAATTCGAGAGGTAAAACAGCTGTCGAGTTTTCGAGCCATTTGCTAGCCCTCTTCCATTTATTCTGGGAACAATGACCTATTTCGTGTTACCGCAAAATTAAAACACATATCTACTGTTTGTTTTTATGGCGTATTTTTTCGTGGAATTATTCTGGCCTAATAACTGTAATGTATGAATGGTTATTTCGCAACGCAAATTTGAAAAAGCTGCTACTTTATGTTTAATTTACCCATTATAAGCCAGTGTATTTATAAATTTAGCAGAACGAAAATGTATGTAAAAGTCATGTCGAAAAACCTCGATAGCACAAACGGGCAAATATTGTCTATATTATGGACTTTAATCTGGATAAAAAATTTGCTTGTTGAAGACAAATTGCTCAACTTTTGTTTTACGCTGTAAAACACTGAAAAATTATGTAACTGATACACAAGTTCTGACTAAATTAAATGTATAATTAATGTTTATTACTTACAACTTTATTTTCATATTATGCTGTCATGTTAATTATTATTATGTTTGGCCCTTGAAATCACGAAATTCTACTGGGTGCCCTTATAGTTTGCCATTGGCAACGAAATTTGAAGGTCACCCAAAATTAGACATCTTGTTTATAACTATTTTTAATTAAAGCCACATCCCTAGAGGGTTGTTCTACCCGAAGTTGATACGGTCAGAGTTTCTATGAGCCTGAATTAATAACAAGATCATCGTAAGTTATACATTTTAAAAATATTTTTATAAAATTGAAGATTAAACAAGATACGTAAATATAGCCGTGACAAGTATCTCTTCAATGTTTATGGGCTTCATAAAAAAGCTCAGTTACTCGGCGGGAGGAGTTGCGCTTTTAGTATCTTAATGTGATCAAATCAGGTATGGGGAAATCCGTAGCTATATATCTGGTTGTTAGAAGCAAAAACGGCCACAAATGACAACTAGATGAATTAATGACATTAGCCGTCTGGTAACCCCTGGATATAGGCGGCTCATAAAAGGGCGCTGTGTAAACCATAGGAGATTTTTGTGGCTAACAACCTAATTAGATTTCGGTAAAGTAACTTATGGAAATTTTTATTGCTGATAGGATAGCACTGACTATGATTTCACCTGCAAAGTGATGAAACAGTCTCAGATGAAGGCGCGCTGACCTGAAAAGTGGAAATTTACCGCTAATGTTTTCTGCAAAGCAGCGTACCTGAACCCTATTTTTTTTTTTTTTTTTGGGGACATCTTTTTGCTGTTGGAAAGGTAAGAAATCAAGGTTAAAGCCTCCCTCCAGTTTAGGCTTTGAAAAGTGAGAAAATTCGATTTTCTACATCTGCCCTGCCAAATCGAACCCTGGACCTTTGCTAGCGAGGTTAGAACTAGCACGGTAAAGTGTACTAGCAGGAAACCGACACTTTAGAGCCAACCCTTCACAGCTACCAATTAAAAAAAATACTTTTTCTTTTTAAGCAAGATTAAAAAACCGAGGATTTTTTTCTTAGTAAAATGTTTATTACCACTATAAAAATATATGGAGAAAAGAGAAAATATAATATGAACTCGTTTAGTATTCTCAATTTTGTATACAAACTTCACAAATAAAATATACTAGTTAGAAGCCTAATCCGAATAAGATTATTATTGCAAAAAATAATAAATTGAAATGGCTCAGAATGAAAGAAAATATACATGAGAATATATGGGAAATAAAGCAGATGATATCTATTATTCACTGACGAGAGAGAATCTCTGAATGGAATGGTTAATAGCGAAATGACTCAAGCCGTCCTATTTATTAATTCGCACCTTTCTACCTAACTCATTACATTTTGAAAAGTTTGTTATCTGTACTGATTAGCAAAGCATGGGTATATGATATTTGAAGATGGAGATTTATAAACGCATTGGGCATTATAATAGAACTAAAAAACGTAAAAAATATTCTTGACAACCTATACCTATAACCTGAAAAAAATATCAGTACGTCATTTGATACTATAAACCAATGTCTTGTTTAGATATTTTTAATAAACTTCTGTCACGCTAACAAATAAAAATCTTTCAAGCAATTTCCGTAAGCTTTCAATGGAACAATATTTGCAAATTTCAATTAATATTTAAAGTAACAATAATAACATCAAGTGTCTTTCACTATTAGTTTATGATTGGCATCACTAACCAAAGTTACCTCAGTGTAAATAAGATTAGACATTTGTCACTGTGATTTTAATTAAAAGAACAAATTTTCTCTTAAGAATATTGACTCTGCCTTTATTTATCTAGTTATAAACATATCCACAGTTTTACAGTTCTATTCGTTGATGAGTTTTTCCAGAGAGAAACTTCTATCCCCTGGATTGCTGCTAGTTGACCTGATGCGATAGTTCAATATCTATTCGGGCAATCAGAAATATAAGCACTTATTTCTTTTCTAGTTATAATGTGTTTTATCTATTTCGCTTCTCGGTAACTGTCGTAACAAAATATGAGTAGAGATAACACAGGACGATAAAAGAAACAAAAATAAATCAATAACAAAGTAACCGTTACTAACGGTGCGTATGTCGCGTCGAAGGATTAAGTTTTTTTTTGTGGTATATTATAAACTGTGAGTGTTTATTTGTGATTATTTGTGTTTAAAATTATATAAGTGATGTGAATAACAATCGAATGTGAAAAATGTGCAAAGCTTTTTTCACTATCTCAAAGCTTAACGCAACATGACGCTACACCAGAGCCTTAATTTAATAAACAAAAGATAACATTGAATAGTTTTACTATTAGCAGAACATAAACGTCATAACATTTGGTAGTCTTTCATGAACATTTCAGTTCCAAGAGATACTTTAGGGACATTCGTTATTTCAGTTAAGAAGCGCGGCCAAATTACGGGGGCCAATAACTTGGGTCCAGAAAACCTGAGGGCTATTAGATTACATTCGTAGTTATATTTTTGTCCATTAAAACATTCCAAAATAAAATCTCCATCTTAAAAAAGTGATCATCAATTTTATATAAATTACATTTTCAATAATGTAAAGATATGTAAGTCGGCCGGTTTATTGCCCCATTACTAAACTATAGAATACATTGAATTGTCAATGTATTGTAACTATCTTAGAGAATATCTAGTCTTACGAAGCTCCTTGATTCTTAATCAAAAGGTTATTTATTAACTCTCCTATCGAAATGACATCATTCAACTTCTCTTTTAACAGCCTTGGGGAATGGTTTTGTATTACTTTGTATTTGTAAATGTCCTTTTTCGTGTAATGTTTAAAATACATATTTGTATTGAAGTGAAAGTTCTTTAGGCGCATTAGGAGAAAATTTGTACGGATGAAATGCATGATTAGCTTCACCAAGATATGCAGCGTTTTTTATGCTAATTCGTTTGAAGGTTAGGTAGTTATTATATATTACATAGTTAATATACTATTTTTTTCGGACTGCCTCATTGGTCTAGTGGTCAGCATGTTCGACTACAGTCATGGGGTCCTGGGTTCGATTCTCAGGTCGAGCCAATTAAAAAATCAATATTTTGTTTTCGTTTAAGATTTTCTCAATATTTACCCGAAGTTGGGAAGTTGGCGGTATGATCCATCCCCGTGCTTCGGAGAGAACGTTAAGCCGTTTGTCCTGCGCCTGATCTCTCTCCGGTCATGTCGGATTTCTGTCTTATCGGACTATGAGAGTAAAGGAATAGAGAGTGCACTTATGTACTATCCCTGCCAATCCGCAGAGGAGCAGCGTGGTCTATGCTCTAAAAAACCTCTCTTCATCTCTACATCTTCTTTTAAACCACAACGTTCTCTTGTCACATTATTTCTTACTCTATCACTCAGTTTTAATCCACTTATACTTCTCAACGCTCTCATCTCCACCGCATTTATTTTACTTTTGTGATTCTTCTGCCATATCCAACTTTCACTACCATACATAAGTGTTGGCACCAACACTCCTGCATGCACAGCCAGTATGGCCCTTTGAGACACCATCTGGCTACTCATAAAGACGCGCAGGGCACCATTTACCATATTTCCTACGTTCACTCTCCTTTCAGTATCACTTTCACACATTCCATCTTTTGTAAATTTAGATCCCAACTATACATATTCTTTCACCTCTTCCACTTGTTCTCCATCTCTCAAAATATTACCATTTATCATCCCTCCACATTCCTGTCGAACCCCTCTTTCGACTGGAAACCACTCCGTGTACGCCCCGTTTATTCTGAGACAAGCACTAGAACCCTCATAAAGAGATTTCAATGCTTAAATCAGATTACCACTCACCCCATACATTGATAACGTTGACCACAGCTTATTCCGCACACTCGATCATAGGCCTTTTCTAAATCTACGAAAGCGCAATAAACTTTTTGGAATAAATTCAATTCAAGCGCAATAAATTCAAGTTTTAGATTTGTATAAATATAAACAAGACTTGAAAATTGATTTGCCAAAGAAGTTTTCCTTCTGACATGTGTACTTTGTACGCGTGCAATTTTAATTTTTTTCTTAGGTACACCAATGAAACTTTTTTTTCAGTTACTACTACTACAGCAACTAATATGTTACGTCCGTGTTTGAATTGCCCGTCCTTGTGCGGATTTTGGGATAAAAAGCAGCCCATATTAATCCTTATAACATCAGCTATCTGTCATTGAAAGTAACGTGAAAAATTGTCCAAATAGCAGCCAGAAGAAGAAGACTTTTTGGTATATTTCAATGAAATTTCATCCTTAATATTACACGAAAGTTTAGCAATAAATTATTCAAGCATTTAACTACTATGCCAAAGCGGTTAGACATAGTAGCGTAAAGCGTAGTTTGTAAAGAGAGATTACGTTAATACTAATCCCGGGACTGTTACACTATTAATATTGATTATTCACCTTAATACCACACGAACACCTGGTTCATATAATAACCTGTTATTGCGTGAACGTTTATTACGTTTAAGTTTGTTAAACACATTGACCTTATTTGGTAATTGGATTGATAACACAAAATTGACCTAGATTAGACAATTACACTAAACGTGGTAGACATAACTCGGAATTTAATTTCGTCTGTTCCCCTTCTGTTTTAGATTAGTACAATTACTTTTATATTAGCTTTTTGAACACTTCTTATTTTTAAAAGAATTCTTGAAACGAACTGAGTTATTCAATAACTAGCTGTTCCTCGCGTAATTCCGGTTGCCTTTTTATTTCAAGTAGCCTTAGTTATATTTTATAACATCAGGTATAGGCCAGTGAAAACCGGTCCAGTCGTTCCAGAAAATAGCTGGAAGAAACCAACTGCCTGAAAGCTGGACAAAAGCTTGTATTAGATACCTATGTTATATACTGTTTTCGGAACGTCGTCATCATCGTCGCTTCAACCAATGGACGTCCTCTGCAGGACATAGGTCTCACCTAATGATATCCATAAGGCCCGATCTTGCACCGCCTGGCTCCAGCGGCTACCGGCGATCCTCTTTGTGTCGTCGGTCCACCTTGTAGGGGGTCTCCCTACACTGCAATGCCTAGTGCGTGGTTGCCACTCCAGCGCCTTCGGGCCCCAACGTCCATCAGTCCGTCGGACTATGTGCCCCGCCCATTGCCACTTCAGGTTCGCGATTCGTAGGGCTATGTCGGTTACTTTGGTTCTGCTATAGATACCCTCATTTCTGATTTGATCACGTAGAGAAACTCCGAGCTTAGCCCTCTCCATCGCACGATGAGTAATTCTGAGCTTTCGTATGAGGCCCATTGCCAGCGACCACGTTTCGGAACCGAAGGTCATCACTGGCAACACGCACTGTTCGAAGAGCTTTGTCTTCGTATTTTTTGGGATGCGCTTAGATTATTTATTAGTTTGCAGTATCAACAGTTTTAGTCCAAAAATAGACTTATTATACTGTTGATGGCACCTGTACAGAAGTTCCTACAACGAATGTAATTGTAAAATTGCAAAATTGTATTTCTAAGAGAAGATATACAATAACTCTCTTATTTAAATGTACTCATTTGTACATTTTTTACAATATCCGAAAATTACTGTTCCAAGTTCTGTGTAATTTTATAGACAATTTTTGTGCGTCTGCGGGTTTTGTCTTGTTATTTATCTTACAAAAATTAAAACAATAGCATCAAATGAATAATTTATATTAGACAAAGAGCTACTGTGATAAGAATAGCGGAATTAATCTAGGAACAAACAAATAGAGTTTAAATGTGCAAAGTTGGCGAGACTAACTGTCTCGTTCCATTCATTGCAACGAAAACTTTGAGTGAAGGCTTACAAAACTTATGCAGATTTAAAGCTCTAGGACTCAATTGTCGATTTGTATTATTGGATTCCTAGTATGAGAACCAATGACAAATTAATGTTTTAATATACGGTAACGTTAGTAAGAGCCTAATAACTTACCACAGCTGAGCATATGATTGTACTGCGTAGTTCATTGAAAAAAATTTTTTAGTGCACAAACCCACTAGGATAGAATTACGGACGCTAGAATTTCTCTCAGGATTTTCAGTTTGTCTCAGGATGTTTTTTTTAATGTAAAGCGCAAATATACACTTTAAAGAACAATTAAACGCATGTTTCCTTTCATAAAAAGTCACTATAATGGCGCATGCCCTGGATCCGAATCATTGACATTTTTTTAAAGCATTTGATATGTTTTATATGATTTATTTATATTATTATATATAATACGTAAATATTAATGAAATCTAATGATTAGTTTGCTCTAATAACATTTGAGAGATACATATGAGATTTAATGAAGAAGCAAAGTAATATGCACATCATCTATTTTTAGATACGTCTTATATAAGTCTGTAAACTTACGATAGGCTTCTTGATAACAGAATGTATTTTTAAAAATATTATTTACGGGTGCACACGAGTACTACGACTATATAAGTATTTATGGATATAATTGGATCCAACAATCGACAAATTATATAAATACTCGTATAATTTTGATATGTATCCGTAAATGATATTTTGAATGACAGTGGTATTCAGCTTAAGTTATTTAATATTATTCATATATATGGTGACACGTAAGCTAAGCAGTAGACCTCTATTAGTTTATACGACCGAAACTGAAACAAATATCAATAAGATAAAATTTACAAATATTTAAATAATACTAGCTGTTCCCAGCGGTGTCATCCGACTAGTTCAGATCCCGTGGATATATGAGCAAATTCCTTATTTATGGGATCGAATTGTCAATTTAACTAATCTTGAATCCAAATAGAGATAAACAAAATTTTCAACAAAATCGGTCCAGTCGTTTAGTAATTCAGTGGCATGCACACACACATAAAAATTAAGTATATAAAAATTTGTTTTTTTATTTAATAAAAAATGTAATTAGTAGGCCATGTCGCGTAAAAATACAGGTACATTCGAATTAACGGAAATATATTTTTGATCTATAAAATGGTTTAAAGTATAAGGTCTAATATCATCTCTTATAACAATATGCATTTAGTTTTTTTTTATGAATAAACATTAGTATAAGAGTATTGTTGATTGGCAGTGATTGTGGTTCGTGTCATTGCAAAAATTAATTTACATTACAAAAATTAAGATTTTCCAATTTTATAAGAACACTGTCTAAAAATAAACAAACTTTCTCTTTCCTTATCAGTACATCGATAGCGATGTAAATTTTAGTCCGCGGCTTTAACAATTCGTGCCGCTGCTTAAATTTCCTGTTAAAAGTTATCATAACGAAAATCTCTCAATATTATTTAAAAACGCTATGAATCTAAATGCGTCGACGTGAACTCGTAATCACCTCATTTTATTAACCGTCTTCAAAAAAGGAGGAGGTTGTCAATTTTTTTTAGTTTGTTAACTCATAACTTTCGACTCGGTGAATCAATCTTGATGATTCTTTGTTTTATATAAAAGGTGGTACTTCTCATAAGGTTCCAATTTTTTTGGTTCAGTTCTGATAATGGCATATATGAGAAAACCGTATAAGTCTTAAATTTGCATTAAGCATGTACGCGACAAATGGACGAATAACTCAATTTCATGCCAACCGATTTCAATCATTAGTTTTTTATTGGAAAGGATATACTTCAAAGGTTGTTTGATGATAGTTTGGTTAGGTTCTGATCATGGGACATCGTTATGGAACTCTTCAATTCTTAGGAGCACATTAACGATGCTCGGCCGAATCTTTTATAAGCTATCCGGATGTTTGAGTTACCTACCGTAACGTTGGTATCGTCTAGTGATTGTCGAAGTTAAATTTGATGATCAATAAAACTCCTCAACGGCTTACAGTTCGGGTGTGATTTGTGGCAGAATTTCTAATCATCTGTAAACAAATTACAATGAGCTTATGTTTGTTGCTGCATTAGAAAATTAGAAAGACAGAAAGTAAGAAAAGGTAATTATTCGATAGTGGTCTTGCAAACAGTATTCTCAATATAGCTATACAGTATTACTGTCTGAAAAGGGTTTACAGCTCCGATCTTGTCGTGTGATTTTCAGTTGAGACCCCCGGTGACGCCACAGAATATTTAAATAAAAATAAACAGATAACTAAGATAAAAATAAGTGAATGAACAATTTATAAATAACAAAGTGTCAGTAACATTAAAATACAAAATCCAGTCAATGAAATATTTACAAAGTCGGCATAAAAAATGGAAACCTTAAAAAAGACTTAACTAATAATGAAATAAAAATGAAGCGAAAACAGATAAATGGCAAAATTAAAAAATACTTATAAAATTAAACTCCCAAAAGACGTTTTAGTGATTTCAATTAATAAATTCTAAGTCTTTGTTAAAAGAAAGTTGATAGAAAAATCATATAATAAGCTGCAAGATTACTTAGACGATAGAAACGCGTGGGAGTGAACAAACTGCTCTAATTTGAATTGAAATATAGGAAACTAATATGATATTGTAATAATGGCGGTAAGAAAAAAAAAACAAAATACCCAACTGACTTTGTGGTGGGCTCTTCTCAGATCAGGGCGCGAAGGAACCATCGTAACTTTAAATTTAAAGTCGTTCTTGAGAACCATCATCAAACGTACATTAGAATTAGTGTGGAAACGAAAAAAAATATATATTATTTCACGATTCAAAAGTGCTGTAATATGCCTTCTTGAATAAAGATCTTTGATTTTTTAATTTTGAATAGAAAAAGTTAATTAAAAAATAATAATAATAAAAAGTAGACTATATTTGTGCAGCTATGAAATAGACAATTCTACCGCTTAATTTTCTATTTCTTTTTGCTTTCTTAACATATATAGCGGTGATGAGTATTAGTGATGAGCTCGATTACCATATAAAAGACTGGTGCTAGCGGTGGCCCTGGGTTCGGTCCACGGAATGGCGAATTTCGGAAATTACATTTTATAACTTGACCGTGGCTAGTTTTCACCGCACCAGCAAAGACGTACCGGCAAGCAAATAGATTTGTATTCCGGTACAATGCTGTGTAGAAACCATGAGAGGAAAATTGCCTCTTAACATATTATCACGCTTCTACCTTAGATTGTACCATCAGGTCTGATCACAATCAAGTGCTAACCTGTTAGCAATAAATAAAAAAAATCCAAACATATCACGAATTTTGTTTACTAAATTTTGTACTAAAAAAGATTTGTGTGAATAAAAAAGGTTATCAAATCCTTGTTAGCTTGTAGCCGTGTAATATAACATTATTTACGTATGGAAACATTACCTAAAGCACCAATGCATGAATAGTTAAACGAGGGAGTCAGTTCACCTGGTTTAATATTACATTAGCGGTGTGAAGTGACTGCGGGGACGTATTGAATTATGTAGTGCGTTGATATAGCTTTCAATCAATGTACGTTACGAGGCTTCAGCTGAATGCTCCTAGAGTATTCGCAATGCAAATTTCTTATAATACATTTATATCTATATGTCCGAGCATCAGAAGAAATAACTTTGATTTATTTGATTGAAATCTCTTGGGTTATTCTCAACTGCAGTTAAGGGGTGCGGGATTCGATGCACTGCCTGCTAGTAATCTATTTTGTCCACATTTATACGGGCTGGTTCCCGTCGGCGACCCTAGCGGTTCCATCCAGGTCAATTCCGTAAGTTGTCCAGTCTGGGTATCGCTACTGCCATTGCATCGTATTCGCCGTCATTATCGCCTACGTCAGAAGGTGGTGACAGCAGGAGCTCACGAGGCAGGGGTCGTCCAGTGTTTGCTGCTCTTGGGTGCTAGCTGACAATGGAGTTGTGTGTGTAGGGAGTTGTCCGCGTGGCTAACATATGCCTCGCCAACCTCCGGACGAACACCTCCACGGTGGGCGACTTGGTATCACGATGGATGACGTAATTTCTAACGTTCCTCGGGGCTCTTACTATCATACGTAGGCACTTATTCTTCTAGATCGGCAGCCACTTCCTCTGGTACCCTGAACAGAAAGAGTACCAGGTAGGAGCCGCATATGTCAGACTGGATTGCACGTAGGCTCCGTAGTCCTTCTGTTTGGCATTTACTGGGAGACTTGGATTGAAAACGTCAGATTACTTACCTAGGTGAAATTAGAGATGGCGCTGTGAATATTTATAGACTTGTTATTGATCCTTTTCGTAGACAACAACGTATGCCAAGTGTTAGCTAATCTGTAGCCGATGTGTGACATTTGAGAAGCTAGTCTATGACATTGATATAAATTAAGCATAAGAGTTTCTATTTTTCAATCATTTTGACTCTGACGTTCTTATAGGTCCGATAACTGTTGTAATTCAATAGTAATATAATAAACCAAGTAACCATGAAGACGCATATGAGGATCGGAAAGAGCTGCAATCCGTCATAGGTTTGGCCGAAATTAATAATCTATCAAGCTAAACAGATTCGTCTTTAATCAGACTATTCTTTTCCAAAAATATTTTCAAATAACATTTATAAGTATAAAAAGGCCACACGAATATATAGGGGAGAAAAGAATAAAGCCTTTTTCTATTATCACAAAAGAACACCAGATTACAATCCATACAAAGCTTTCATCAATCTTGTATCAATACCTAATATTGTCTGTCATGTAGATAAAAGTTATCATAAATGAACTTGTATAGCTTATGCTTATCTTATTATTTTACGATAAAGAATTTGATAACGAATTTCGATCCTTTGTTTTAATATTATAATATACATATTTTCAAAGGGATATCAATTCTAATATACATCTGACAATCGAAATATGTACGTAAAACAAAAAAGTATAAAAACTTATTAAGTACGAGTTACATACAATATTATGCGAGTGAATTAATTGTTCTATTCTTAATAAAGTAAGTGAAAATCTTATTTATAATCATGATGGTGTATAATATTCGACACCCGATTGAGTTTCTTGTGGCTTCATCTTAGAACAGGTCGTGAAGAAATCCTCGTAACTTATATTCCAAGCCGTTATAAGCCAATTTGAATTTGACCTTGAAATTTATAAGTAAAAAACTACTCTTTCAACACGTAACTTCTTTTGTAAAATATGGAAGATTGAGAATTACGCAAGTTACACCGCGGGTAGCAGCAAGTGTGAAAGTTTGAAGGAACCGAAAATATTTTTGAACTCAAATTAAAGGTGCGTGCGTACAAAGTACACATGTCTGAAGTGAAACTACTTTGGCAAAATTATAAATATTAGAGTTTCACTTCAGAAAGACCAAAATTGTGTGACTATTGTTCTCCAAAATGTATCTCAGGTTTCATTGGAAAGGCAATAAATGTGAAGAAGATGGAAATATTTCAGAAATTTTAAAATTTAAACAACATTTAAATTAAAGAGGTCATAATATATACTAATAAACAAAATTTCGTAATATATACTAATTATTTTATCAGTTAGTTAATTCCATAGCAGTAATATATATATTTTTTATTGCTGACAAGTGAGACTTGAATGCGACCTCACCTGATGATAAGTGATTATATTGTCGAAGGTACCATAAGAGGTAAATTACAGCGTTATACCCGTACGCAATTATTTTTGTTTGGCGGTATATCTTTGCTGGTAGGGTGGTAACTAGCCACGCCACAGTTGCCCACTAGTCTAGGTTCAGACAAATGAGAAAATACAATATACGAAATTTTCCCAACCAGAAATCGGACACAGGACCTTTGCTAGCGACACGCATATTCCACATCGACGAACCTACAAACCAGCGAAGTCATCAAGTCAAATATTCGTGACAAGAACGATTTAACACTATGTGAACATTATCTCTGAAGCACTCGTAATGGATGACATTTCCACTACGACAATTTTAAGGGTATAACACAACTTCCAGCGATGGCCTCTAAGTATTCGGAACAAACTGACACTGTAACATGAAATGTCACTGTATTTTCTATACGACATTTCTTTTTATATAACAAGAGTATAATAAAGTTTTGTGATGTATGACTTGTTACTCTGAAAATGTTTAATGATTTATACAAGTCTTAATGATATAGTCTAGAAGTTTTAAGTTTCAAAGCTGGTTTGCAATACTAGCAATTTAGCAACCGTTTTCGTTTAGTCAAACGAAAACGGTCTCGCAAATTTATTATAGTACAAACAGGGTATTATATAGTCATATAATACCCTGTTTGTACTATAATAAATTTGCGAGAGTTCTATATCATAATGACTCAGTTTTTAATGTCGTTTCAGTGCAAGACTAAAGTATTTTTCATCTCCTTCGATTCCTTGACTCTTCCCGATAAAAAAGAAATTAAATTGCCTGACAAAAAATATGACAAAGAAGAGATAATCCAATGTTACATACAATAGTGTTTCAATATAATAGATCAATGAGTAAGATTCTGGCATTAAAAAACGTTTTAAAAAATATAGGGATATGCCATTGTTTTATTTGATTATTGGAAATTATTAGCCCATTAACTAAAGTGGATGTTGAGGAATGGGGAACGTAAGCTGGTACCAAAATTAGTTTATTTTATATTAAACCTCAAATACTTAATAAGAACTCCTATCCCTCCTGTGGCTTCTGGCACAGAAAATATATTTTTTGAAATGGAAAAATATAGCGTTTTGCTTTTATCTCATATAAATATTCCAATTGATGTATGAACACGCCGCACCTGTCGACTGGGTTCCGCATGCGGGAATAACTTGAATAGATTTCACAACCAATTACGAATACGTGTATAAAAATGCGTATGCCATTAAAACGGCTTAGAATACTAAAATAAAAATTAATTGGCACTTAACTACTCGTAACTTGTTCGGCTACAAAAATGTGGTCCTCGGATCGATTCCCGCGTTAGGCGAATATATAAATCGATATTGATTTTTCCGAAGTCACGATGTAGGACGATTGCTCCAACCCCCACCCCCGCCTCTCAGAGCTTGTTAAACTGTCGGTCCTGCGCTGGATTATAAGAGTGAATGAAAAGAGAGTGCACTTGGTGTTAGTGCATACACTTATGTACTTATATCTGCCAACCCGTAGTGAAGCAGCGTGGTGGTTCTATGCTCTAAAAACCCTATGTCCTTTGAGTGAGGAGGGCTGTGCCCAGTTTTTTTAACACTATATGTTCATTCGAAAACAGATTAACGTCATAATTATAAAAAATTTTAATATATGTTAAATTTAAAATTGAGAAATATTTCTAAAGATGTTAAACACGTTTACATCATGTTCTCTTTACACTGCTTATACTTGTTGCTGAAGGCATGGTGAATGCGAACTGTAGAATTTCTTTAGCGTTTTAGCCATGTAGTAAAATGCTGTAGAAACCGGTGGTATCCAGACAAGAACGGCGTAAGCTTAAATTTCTTGGAAATCACTATAGAAGTGGTGTCTATCAATTAAAAATAATAACGATGATATATGTTTCTATAATATTTGAAATATTATCTCCTTGGAATTATAAAAGAGCCTACTAATACAAGATGCGGTCGTCAAAGTTGAGCAAAATGTATAAATTTCAAACCATTGTGAAATATCTTGTCTCAGCGAAAAAGCTTGGGTCATTGAAGACCGTGATAATATACTTATTGATCTTACTATGTCAACGTTTGGGATTCTGCTTTTAAAATTAACCCTTTGTTGGGGAAGTTCTGAAAAATACATACACTAGATAAATATTCAATATACTAACATATTATTTTGATATGTATCCGCAGATATTGCATTATACTACGAAACGATCAATCACGCTTTACTTTTCTTTACTTCAAAGGGTGTATAAAGAAGCGTGGCATATTTATAGCAGAAATAGCGAAAGATTTATCGCATATTCTGGAAAATTAATTCAGACATTTACACTCATAAAGAGTTATGTGTCCATAAAACGCCCTTTCATCATTAACATACCACACGTTACAGGAGTTTCCTAGTCATTTTTTTATATATTACGAGGCTAATAACGTAACGAAAAAAATGTAACAAGGTTTTTGTTTGATTATCATTTTCACGGATTGCACGTTTTATCACACCTAAGGGGTATTATGGTCATTGCAAGTTTCCTATTCGTATCGAAAATTGAATTACTGGGCCGGATTCAAATTCTAGCACTACATGTATAATAAAATGTATTTTTTACTTTACCTGAAAGTTTCGACCGCCCTTAATAACTACGCTTTATGCAAAGAAGTACCCTCAAGCAAATTTTTTTCCACGGGTATTAAAAATATGTTAAATGGTATTTAATTGTTACTTTCTAACACAATAGTGTGGTTATTACCTTTGACTGTTTCTGTTACATGAGGTAATTTAATTTTTCTTTAATTCTTTAAATCCGTATTTATTGCTTTTCTAGAAGTTGTAATAATAGATCTTTAAATGCATAAGATCCCATGTCTCAAATTTTTAAGATCTTTTTTCCTAAACCTATTGTAAAATACGCCATTACAATTATGCATATAAATGCAATAAAATAATGCATATTAATTCAAAAGCGATGATGGCCTCATGATGAATTCCGATTAACAGCAGGCACCGTTAAGTTTATTTTGATCTTTTCAATACATTATAGACCTTTAAGGAGAAGTATAATATTTTGAGGAAATCTGTATATTCGTGTAGTAATTCTGGGGTAAAGAATTACTCCCAACCAGCAATGAAGCAGCGAGGTGGGACTATGTTCACAAACCCTAACTATGAATTAGGAGGCCTGTAGCCAGCAGTGGCGCATTAATAGGCTACTGGTTACCTTTTTCTCTTTGTAAAAATTCTATAAGTATCTAGATTTATAATCCATATTATACTAGTATAACATTAGAAACAACATAACACTATTAATAAAACAATAGAATGTTTCCGTTATAAGGGATTGCTAGAACGAGGCCTTTCCATAATCGACTTCGGAAACTTGGGATCATAAATTGTACCTTTGGGATTACGATTTCGTCAAACTCTGACCCTTCGCAATAGTGTGGAGAAAACCATTACAGAGATACAAAAGTAATCATTGACACGTTAATAACATATTTTCTTTTTCAAGCATATTTTATATATTTTTTATGAGGAAGGTAAACGTCTTTGCACCCTAATTGGCCAGTAAAATAAATGCAAAATGTTATATTTCCTATTTAATATTAATAACAATTTTTAGACGTGCTATCTATAAATATTATTTTCCGTTATTTATGTCGTCGATATAAATGACGGAGGTCCATCAGGTTTTCTGTTAGATAAACAATTTCTAAGATGTCACGTACAAACATATGAAATAAAAAAACGTGAAGTGAACAGTCATATGAATAAATATGTAATTTCCGTTATTATACAGCGAGAGTACCTGAACTATTAGGTACATTACTCCATTTATTCACACACTCTCTATAAATATATTTCAATTGTTAGTAAGGTAAAGAAAAGTAGCAGCTTATTGAAGTGCTGGTCACAAGCCAGTTTTCTCAAGGACTGTGGGTTTTTAGACCATCACATTGCTTCAATGCAGGATGACAGGCTTCACATTAAATAGCCTCACGGGCACAGTGGTGCCAGTCCTCGCATTTGCTAGCAGAGGCCCTGGGATCGATCTCCGGTAGGACGAATTTAGGAAGTCGCATTTTCTCATTTATCTGAGTCTGGACTGGTGAGAGGCTGCGGCCGTAGCTAGTTACTACCCTACCAGCAACGACGTACCAGCAAGCACGAAAATTGTGCTGTAGAAACCATAAGAAGTAAATTGCCTTTTACCAGTTTAGAGCTATTCCATCTTAGATTGTATCATCACATACTATCAGATGTGATTTTAGTCAAGCGCTAAGCAATTCAAACATACTTCAAAAAGTACTTCTGAGATATGGAGGTATCCTTACGATGTTTTCCTTCGCCGAAAACCGCAATGATAAAATGAAAAAGGAAGCACGTAATTTTCATTTTATAAAAATAAACTTAGATTGCCTATGATTTCAGGCCACGTTTTATTTAAACGAGAAACTACGCGTCTCACTACTCATTACCCTTCATTAGTAAACTTTTTTATTGCACCACTCACGTTCAAATACATCACTCACTGATAATTGGATGATATTTTACAGCTTTAAACACGCCGTTTGCATTCTGTGCAATAAAGTAAATAAATAAATAGTGATTTGTTTTAAAAGCGCTAATTGCAATACAATGCTTAATAAAAACAAATCAAAGGCAGAAAACTACTTATGCCTACCTTGGCTGGATCTTGCTGGTTGCTGGTAACATAAACGGAGGCTCGACGACCAAGTAAGGTTCTACTAACTATAGAACTGCTCCGTCGCCCCGACATACGGTCTTGTGGCACAGGTAACATGTTTCATTCACTTGAATCACTTTTTACCCAAAAAATGTCCGGAAAATATTATTTATATTATTTAAACATATCTTTAATATTTTTCTCAATAACACAATATTGATTAAATGTTATTTATATATTTCACTCACTTTCACAATCTTAATAAAATGAGGCTATCGATAAAATATACAAATTAATTGTACTCTGATGTCTTCAAATTTGTCACTTTGTGAACAAAAGATTCTGTTTCTATATTAATATAGTATACTAATGGATATTTAATATTTTGAGTTATTATTTTGCTACCTATTTGTAACCTTAAACGTTATTTTGATACAAATTATATATTGTTGTCGTTCTCTATTTGCTAACAATACTTATATTTACAATTTATATTCAACTATTTATATATAGGCACATTAATTTTTATTGTTGTTCCATGGATTGGATTACTTCATTTGTGATCATATCCTCTTTGTCATTGTTTGATCACTGTTTCAGTGATAATCGATAGACCTGAAACAAAGAAATATTTACATTGCATAATTCATATAAATTTTATACTACACATCGATTTAATCTAACAAATAATATTACAATAATATAATTATTGCATAAAGACACCTTTCTTCTAGATATAGGTTGCGAATTAACTTTACCAGTGCATATTGAATTTTCTGTCAATAAATTCTGACACGCAAACGCAGGATCATTATTTTTATCAAACAAACTATTAGAATAACGACATCATAGGATATGCGTGTTTTACTAAATGTATATCATGTAAAGTGGTCTGAAAAAGATAGCTCTTTGTGATAAGACCGGCTTTGCGTACTCCAGGACTTATTTTTCTGTCGTTCTTTAAATTACATAATTTGTATTTTCTTTTTTTTTCTACGTGTGCAATAAAGTTTTACACAAATGAAAAAATACTTTAAAGTGTATTATATTAATGTCTACTATCACTCTAAATAATAGCCCAACGAAAGGACAGCTTGTTAAGAGTCGTCATTGTTCTTTTCGGCGGAGGAAAAGATGCTGAGGAAATGTGAAAATCCCGAAAGCAGTTTTGTGCTTTTTGAAAAAACCTCGTGACGGAATCTGCAAATCTTGGAAAAAGTTACAGGATATGTGAGCAGCGTGATGAATGAGTGCACTAAATTTCTCAGTCGTCGGTTAAAAGACTGCTGCATACCTAACTTACAAATATCTCAAATCTCCTTTACTTATAAAGTTTAAAAACAGCCTCCTTTCAGAGAACTTTTTGTAAATCAACCGAAAGTTTGTGTTTGTATATCGCGATATTGTAACTCATAATTCAGATAAAAAATAAATAACTGTACCCACATCAGCTCTGGAATAAGTTCCATCGCGTACAAGAAATGGGCGTTACAAATGACATACCCTCATCATGAGCAGGCACTTTTTATTATTTCGCCTATCGACACTAGTGTACACTTGATGCGAGTATACTAGGAGAAATACGAGTATATACTGTTCATTAAATCAAATAAGTTTTAACCATTCAAATGTCTAATTTCTCCTATTATTTCCAATTGATGATGACGATAATGAGTGATTTTATATGTGTGAAAGTTACAATGGAAGTCCTTTAGCGCCATTTTCAGTTAATATGAGCTAAATATAGTTTTTCTTTTCTGATTGAAAAGAGTGGGAATAATCCTCTGTATGTACATTTTAATCCACCTAGTCGAGATGGTATTCTCCACACGATAACGCAGTATCAAAGGATTTGTTCATTTAATCACTTGACATATCAATATGATACGTCATTTCCATGCATTGTCCAGATGTATTTCCAATAAAGTTTAACCTGCAAATTCGGTGTAGATTGCTAGGTGTATGTTTGAAATTCTCACTCATATAAACGCGTAGATATCCGAGTAATCGCATCAATTCATTGTCATGTTCACGTCGTTTTACTGTTTTAGGTGCTAATTCTCCAGTGCTTGGACTATTTCATTTATATAATAACTGTAAAGATTTAGATATATTATGTAATAACACTCAGCCTACTTTTCTAAGATCAATTGTTAGAGCCTTAAATTGCATGTAGTTTCTTTTATTTCTGCATATATATATAATTTATTTAGGATGTAGAAGTTTTAGTCATATATAATTGTTAAATTATAATAATATATAATATATATTTAATGTGAAATCTGTTGGTGAGCCAAAAATAAATGATAAATCTTATAACAAGTATATTACTAACACTTATTATATTATTTTAGGATTGCCTCATTGGTCTAGTGGTTAGCATGTTTGACTACAGATATGAGGTCCCGGGTCGGGCCTATTCAAATATCAATATTGAGTTTTCTATTAAGATTTTCTCAATACTTGCCCGAAGTTGGGAAGTTGGCGGTGTGATCCACCCCCGTGCCTCGGAAAGCACGTTAAGCCGTCGGTCCTGCGCCTGATCTCTCTCCGGTCGTGTCGGATTCTCGTCACATCGGGCTATGAGAGCAAGGAATAGAGAGTGCACTTATGTAATCCTGCCAATCTGCACTGGAGCAGCGTGGTGGGTCTATGCTCTAAAAACCCTCTCTCCTATGAGTGAGGAGGGCTGTGCCCAGCAGAGGGCCGTTAATGAGCTGCTACTTACTTACTATATTATATTCTTACTTTCGAAACAATAAACTACGTTGTTAAACTGCCCCTTTTTATTGTGTTTATAGTCCTACTTTCTTGGAGACTGGCTCAAAATTAAAAATATTTCTAAATTTATTTAAAATATATACCCATTTGTTTAACTTTTTAGAGATATTGATGGAATTCAGTTTTCTTTGTTGTTAAACTTTTTGCCTAAAATATATTACTTACAAACTATCCTAAACCAGCAGCCAAAAATAACAGCGTAATAATTGGAAAAGTGATACGAGATAAATGTATTTACTCGTACTGTAGGCTGTGGGGAATCTTCCGTAAGCATCGGAAAAGCCATAAAACGAGATCGTCCAAACGTATATTATCGTCATTCATATTACCCTTAGCTATATCCAAGGCTTAGTAGTATAAAAATAGAAGTTGGATAGTATTAATATACGTGTGGGACCTAATAGTAGTGCTTAGGGTTTTCGTTCCTAGACCCGAAATATTAGAAAAAATATTAATAACTGTGTATATTACCAATAAATAAATTAATTAATTAAATAAAATAGCCTTTATTTCTATTACTTAAAATTAAGCTGATTCTAAACAATTTCTTTTAACCGACAATTTTTACAAATATTGTAGGTTGATTTTTTTATTATTATTTCTTAATTCTATCTGCGGATAATAGTCGCCTCTGCGGCGTAGGCCTCCCCTAAACATTTCCAGGTCTCTCTTTATCTAGCCCTTTGCATCCAGTTCATGCCAGTTTTTTGATGAAAGATGTCTCTCCACCTTATGAAAGGCCTTCCTCTCCTCCTATCGTCTCCTGGCAGCCATTCGGTCAGACGCTTAGTTCATTTACTTTTACTCCGGGAAACATGTCCTGGACATGATTGCCGTATTACCAATACATCATTATACTTAGAATTAATAATAAGTTCACGTGAAAACCGCCATTTAATTCACAGCAATATTTGTTTGTTTACAAATAACTTATGATTATGTTAGATATAATAACATTAAATCAATTTCAAATCAAATGAACGTATAAAAATGATGACATAGAAACTAGACCATAAACTTTATATATAAAAAGTAAAAATTGACGTAAAAGGTATTTATGTATTTGTTTTCGTTATTGATATTATTAGCAAGTAATATTTTTTCGAGAAACGTCTGGCAAATTAAGTTATACTTTTCACCTACGTAATAATATGTATATACTAAAATGTTTATAACTGCATGGAACAATTAGAAAGAAATATTTTGTGAGATTTTACTTTCCTATAAACATGAGCTCATAAGAGGAAGTCGGAATTAAGTGCTAGTTACAAATAAAAGCGTAGACATTAAATATAGAAACGGCAAAGGAATGCTTTATTGTTCTGGGGTCAGTTTGTGGGTAATAAAAGGAAGATACGTAGTCTGACATTAATCTGTATTATATAAGAGTTTTATTTTGTTTTTGCGGAATGGTGTAAGCATACTTGATGTGAAGTGGCGATAAGGTTCCTGAGATAAACGCGCTAAGTTCGATTTGGCTTCCCTATAAAATGTTATATTGTCAAATTTTCCAGTCAAAAAGTAACCTCAGCAAACGTGAGACCTTGTCTAACTGCTGCAGAGGTTCCTAGTTGTACCGCCAACAGGAAAATATTAAATTCAATCGGTCATTAATATATTCCCGATTGAGAAAAAAATAAAGTTGTCTCCAATGATATATTGTATGATAACCACTAAAAATTTTGCGAATAATGTGAATCTGAGGGTTAAGTTATTAATCACCTAAGCTAGTAAATATTAATAGAACGAAAAACTTATAATACTATTTGTTCAATGTTTGTCGTTTATTTAGTTATAAGTAAGTAAGTAGCAGCACATTTTTTTAAATCCGTTTTCTCCGGATGTGGTGGTCGGAGACCTTTTATAACTGAAGAGTTTATTATTCGTCTAATACTAATTTAAATAATGCTTTACAAGTTTTTATCTTTCTCAGATATTATTACAATATATTTGCTATTCTATATTTCCCATATTATATTATTGTGTCTCTCTTACAGCCCAATGCCTTATACTACGTCGCATTTTTTGTTTACAATAGTTGTGTTATGTATATATTACCTTATTTATTACATTTTCTTACTGTCTACTCTTAATTTGCTATTATACTATTTTATATTGTATAGCTTAATACTATATTTATTATTTTTCGGTTTACTTTATTACATTATATTTCATTCATCCTTCAATCAGTAGCAGTCCATTAATGTCCCACTGCTGGGCGCAGACCTCCTCACTCATACGAGAGAGAGTTATTAGAGCATAGACAGGCATAGTACACAAGGACACTCTCTTTTCCTTCATTTTCATAGTCCGATGTGACGGGAATCCGACACGACCAGAGAGAGATTAGGCGCAGTACCGACAGCTTAACGTGCTTTTCGAGGTACGGGGGTGGAGCACACCGCCAATTTCTCAACTTCGGCCAAATATTGAGAAAATCCCGGGACTCGAACCCAGGACCTCATGTCTGTGATCGAACCTGCTAACCACTAGACCAATGAGGCAGTTTACCAATTTATTTAGTTATTTCAAACTTGAAAGTTAATGTAATTATAAAATTGACCGTATTAAATACTGTGTGGTAAATATTCAGCTATCGTGTGATTCATCAATGCCAGAGCAATGCCACCGAGGGCAACATGAGAAAGCAACTTCCTTTTATGATGTAGGCACTCACTAAAAGGATTTTTTGGTTGACATTTCCTAGAATGTCTGCTATGCTAAAAATATTTAATGCAAAGTCAAAATATTTAAGATAACGTACTCCAGATGTGACACAACTACTTCGTAAGTTTAAAAACCATTTGTTGTGATAAAATGATAAGCGCACTTGCATATAATCTTTCTTCCCCTTTTTTAACTCAGCAGAGGGTTGCATTATTAAATTACTACATAGACCGAAAGAAAGCCAAACTGCTTGTTTTTCGTTATAAATACATACACACACACACATATATATATAGTATATAGCAAACACTTGATGGTAAGTGTTGATAGACTCTAAGATGGCAGCGCGCTAATCTGGAAGGAGGCAATTTACCTTTTATGGTTTCTCCACAGATCATACCAGAACAAAAATCTCTTTGCTTCGCTGGCAGGGTGGTAACTAGTGAAGCCTACCACCAGGCCAGACTCAGACAAATTAGATTAAAAGTGCGTACGTACAAATACAAATGTCAGAGGTGAAACTTCATTGGCAAAGGAATTTTTGTTTATATTTGTACAAATCTAAAACATAGATATCCTTTAAAATAGTTAGTGTCAAAAATTAATTCGAATTATTTTTGGAAATCTCAAATGATGAATGGTAAATAAAAATGCCAGATGTTTATTGTCAATATTAGTAATAATTAATTCAATTTTGTTTTGAATTTAATAAGAGAATTTATGAAATATTTTGTATTTTATGAAAAATTGTATATTAAAACATTAAATGACGAGTGGCGAATTCAAATGCCACATGTTATTTATAAATATTAAAACTACATAATCCTCAAACGAATTAGCATACAAAACGCTGCACATAATCGTGACGATAATCACGCGTTTCATGCGTAAAAAATTTCGCTCATGCATTTCGCCTAAAGAAGTCTCACTTCAAAAATGCAATTTCCCAAATTTGCCCGATCCGAGATCGAACCCGGGACCTCTACTAGTCAATCGAGTATGGGCATTACTGCGCCAGTAAAGCCGTCGATAAGTATAACTATGTAATACCAATCGGACCGCCTTTGCACACTAATTGCTAAATATTGATTAGAATTAATATTTTTCAATCTCATTTGTGTTTGTATATGTGCTATAAAATAAAATAAATAATAGGTTTCTATAGAAATGATGTAGTTGTATAATTTAAATTTAATAAAAATACAGTTTTTTCCAATATTAATGTGTTTATTAAATACTTTACTGCGACTAATTATACGAGAACATCCACGTAAAAAGTAACACCGACTCCGAATGTAATAATAATTGTACTTATGTTATCGTAATAACGTGAAAGAACTATAAATACATACATAGCATCACGCCTCATTCCCATAGAGGTATGCAGAGGCTACGTCCTTCCACTTACCACGATCCTCGCATTTCTCCTTCGCTTCTTTCATTCTCATTAAACCATTCATACAAGTTCGTCGGTTGAAAGTACTCTTGACCTGGCCCTTATTTAAAATGTCCTGGATTTTATCCAGGAACGTACGCCTTGGTCCCGTTCCAACATTCCCATTCACTCTTGACTCATAAATCCATTTCGTCAGTCTACTTTCATTCATTCTCTCTGCGTGCCCAAACTATCTTTCTCAATTTTTGTCACTATATCTTCTAGTAGTCTAATATTTTTCATTTCATTTTACTTAAAAGAAATCTAAAAAAAATATGCAATTATTAGTTACTTTTTAGAGTATATTAATTTGATTGGAATAATGTGTTTTTGACTCATCACGTTATCTCTTTAACCATACGGCAGAGAGACTTGAAATTTGGAGGAATATTCCTTTTGCCGAGTAGAGGTCATGTTTCTTATTTGTAAAACAATTTACCCAAACTAATGAAATTGCTACCCAAAAAACATTCCACGCAGACGAGGTCGCGGGTTCTGCTAGTTTATTATATAACGAGATTAAGAAATTCATGCTGGATTGCGTATAAATTAAATATCAATAAGCTTTTTTATATATTTTTTACAAATAATCTTAATTTACTTAAAACACATAATTGCAACACATGAAGTAACTTGTCTTTAGCTTCTTTATTATAGATATTTTTTTTCTATTTACTACGTTGGCAGCAGTAGTACGAGGCGTGGACTGAAAAACAGCTTATACTGAGTCAATGACCTTTTTACTAAAATGCAATAAATGTTTTATATTTATAATTATGTTAAGTTAATTTTAATTAATATATTAAGCTTAAGATAATTAATTCTAATTTGCTTACTTTAAGGTGTTAATGTTTGGTAAATTAAGATTTTTTATCATTATTATACGACGTGGCCGCTGACTATGGAGAGGGCTACACTCGGAGTTTCTCTACGTGATCGAGTCAGAAATGAGGAGATCCGTAGTAGAACCAGAGCCACCGACATAGACCTACGAATCGCGAACCTGAAGTGGCAATCGGCGGGGCACATAGTCCGAAGGACCGATGGGCGTTGGGGTCCTAAGGTGCTGGAGTGGCGACCCCGTGCCGGCCGATGCAGTGTAGGCAGACGTCCCACAAGGTGGACCGATGTCATAAAGACGGTCACCGGTAGCCGCTGGAGCCAAGCAAGAATGGACCTTGTGGACGTCATTACTTGAGACCTATGACCAGCAGTGGACGTCCATCGGTTGAAGGGACGACGACGACGATTATTATTTTTATTTTGTGTTCTGTTATTCATTATGTGAACAGTTACGTTAGAGTTATAAGTAGTCTGTCAGAGTAATGTCAGCTTTCATTGCGCAGGATGAACGCGTGACTGCCGTTCATGGCCGCTCGCCCATTTGTCCTTAATCTCATCGAACTTAAACAAGATGTGTGGCGCGTCCTTCATTCTTGTGAAATAGCTCGTAGATGGGACTTGGCATCTGTCACCTACTTTGTAGATAAAAATCGATTGTCCTTAAACACTCTTTCTTGAAGATATTATCTATTCGGGAGTTTTATTTCTAGCCAAAAATTTTGAATAATGTAAACTTAAATATGTTCTAATATTTATACCCTACAAATAGGATTTACTAAATTATTTAATTAAAGACTACTTAGGACATTATTTATGCAAGAGTTTTATTTCGCTTGTAACTAAAAATTTTGCATAACTTGAACTAAACTTCTATTCATTGTTAATGTTATTTTACACATTATTTTTATTAAATATAAATAATTTAAATATTGTGGAAAAAATTAATCATTCTTAAAGACTCTTTCTCAAAGATATTATGTATTCAAGAGTTTTATTTCTGACTAAAATTTTTGAATAATGTAAACTAAGTTAGTTCCAATATTTACACCCTACAGATAGGGTAGGGATACCCTGAACGTAAATTGTCTTAAACTTTCGATTCCCGAGACTCAGAAGGAGGGAAAAGGGAAGATTAGTTAGGAATTTAATGAAAAAAAAAAATTATTGAACTCAAATGATTGGCTTAAATTAGTTTAAGTCTCCTTCCTAATATATAATTACTTTGTGGGTGTACAATAAAGTATAAATAAATAAATCAATGATTTGTAAGTAAAAATGCCACGTGTTTTTTGTCAATATTAGAAATATTTTCTTCGAATTTATAATTTAGAAAAATGATATATTTTTATTTTATATTTTATGAAAATAGTATATAAAATTAAAAAATAACGAGTGGCAAATTAAAATGCCCCATGTTATTTGTAAATATTAAAACTCTCTAACCTTCAAACGAATTAGCATAAAAACGCTGCACATCTTCGTGACGCTATTCACGCGTTTCATCAGTAAAAATTTTACTCTCACGCGCCTAAAGAGGTTTCACTTCAAAATATTTTCCTTAAATACTATTTAAGAAATTATAAGTCGTAAGAGTTTTATTACGTTTGACACTAAAATTTTGTATCAATTAAATAAACTAAACAAAACCCCTTAGACAAGATTTGTTAATGATAAATATTGATCTATCTCTCTAAGACATAAATATTTGTCTCTTACTAGCATACATATTCTTTAGATGAGATTACATTGAAACACTATCATGGATACTGTGAAAAGTAACAATGGCATTTAATTCTTAAAATATTTTTGTATAAATATTCATTAAAAACTATCCCTTTTCATGATCAAAATAAACAAACAATATAAATAAAAAATGGCTAATATAAAAAGTTAAACTCACTTCTTACGCCACCAACAAGGATTACTTAAACACATTACAGAAAGAAACTTTAAACCATTTTATGTGAGTTTTCATTAGCGATACTGTAAAACTTTTCGCAAAATAAGTTTTCTTAATGAAACTCACAATTGAAATACTGTATATCAAGTATGATCTACTAAAGGAACCATATATATGTATATATATATATATATATATATATATCAACTTGGGTGGATGAAAAAACGGTATTTAAATAATGAGACATACTCGTAAATGAGGGCGTAGTAACAACCCATTAACGTCTCACTGCTGAGCACAGGTTCCTCGTTTATATGAGAGAGGGTTTTGATAGCATATATCTACTCCACTGCGGATTGGCAGACATAGCACACAAGTGTACTCTCTGTTCCTTTACTCTCATAGTCCGACATGACGGCAATCCGACACGGAGGTGGATCACAACGCCAAATATTTTCCCAACTTCGGGCAAATATTGAGAAAATCTTAATAGAAAACTCAATATCGATTTCGAATTGGCCCGACCCGGGACTCGAACCCAGGACCTCATGTCCGTAGTCGAACATGCTAACCACTAGACCAATGCCAAGTAATAGAGAAAAATTTAAAAGAGCTTTAAGTATTTAAAACTTGTAAAGTAGTACAATACTATAAAATTTGGTATGGAAATGTAGATCGTGCGATTTGCAAGCCGCATTTTGATAAAGCATCGAAGCCTACTGACACGTAAAACAGATTGAACGTGTAGAGGTTGATACTTCATATCTGAAAAATAATGAACAAGCGCTAAAATTCAACGAGCATTCAAAACATATAACTATACATAGTAAATAATTACATTAAAGACAATACTGTACCCTTTATAATTGTCACGCAAATACTTCCTTTATTCCTCTATTCTAATGTTCCTCGCAAGTATGCCTTTATTTTTCCTAAAATATAAATATTTCATAAATTTTATTTACGATTCGCCATTTGATGTTTCTATAAATTAATTTTATTATAATTTTCGACACTTAATATTTTAATGCCAATGAAATTCATTAAATTCGTAACATATCTTCCTTTTATCCTTTCTCTAAGTCTATCTAATGTTTTACATTTGTATAAATATAAATAAGACTTAAAAATTTCTTTACCAAAGAAGTTTCACTTCTGACACGCAAGCACGCACTTTTTTTTAGTGTATAGGTCGTTGCAATAAAGATAAGTAAGTAAGTAGCAGCCCATTAACGTCCCACAGCTGGGCACAGGCCACCTCACTCCGAGGAACGAGGGTTTTTAGAGCATAGACCCACGACGCTGCTCCACTGCGAAATGGCAGACGTAGTACACAAATACACTCTCTATTCCTTCACTCTCATAGTCCGATGTGACGGGAATCAGACACGACCGGAGAGAGATCACGCGCAGGACCGACGGTTTAAAGTTTTCTCCGATGCACGGGGGTGGATCACACCGTCAACTTCCCTACGTCGGTAAAATATTGAAAAATTCTTAATCGAAAACTCAATATTGATTTTTGAATTGGCCCGACCTGGGACCCGAACCCAGGACCTCATGTCTGTAGTCGAACATGCTAACCACTAGACCAATGAGGCAATAAACATATAATATGTTTATAGCTAACAATATAGTCGGAATGGATCTGATGCTGCAGGTGTTTATGAACGGTTGTAATCACTTTATGGTAATAATAAAACCCAATTGAAGGATGCCATTTCATCAGATTTAGTTTCATTCAATATTAAATTTTGGTTCGCAATTTTCTCACATGAGCCCTTCAAAAGCCGCCTCGCATCTATTAATTTCACAAATGGGCGCTTCTTAGCATATTTTAGCCTATTATGAGGTTAATGGGCAATGACGGCGCTTAAAGACTTTACCTTCACTTTGCGAATCTCAGGTAACGTAACCAAGCAGATGCTCGTTCTTATACTAGTCTTAAACAATTTTGCATGAAAAAGTAGGTGTTTAATGAAGAAAATTGCGTAAAACTTTGTTATTAGTATGTTTTTATTAAGTTTTTAAATCATTTCGCTATTTATATTAAAATATTGTACTGGAATTTTTTATAACGTACGGGGTAGCTCTTAAATGCTAAGTGATTATTGTTTGTTTGAAAGACGATTTGAGTTGAAATTAAGAGTAATAATAATAATAATAATAATAAAAGCCGTGTGGTCCCGGCAGAGTAGAATAGGACCATCCCATCTCATCCCGTGGGTGTCGTAAAAGCCGACTAAGGGAATCGAGCTGCACAACATCCTCGCAGCCCACCCAGGGAAGATGAGCGGCCTCTGGGTGAATAAACTAAAAGCTTATATTTATAT